>PVIA01013436.1:0-32149 GCA_004024845.1 Tonatia bakeri | reverse complement strand
AAAAAAAAGAGAGAATAAACAGAAAAAAAAGAAACTATAAGATAATAAATGTATGTTGCTTTAAGTGACGAAGTTTGTGTTAATTTGTTATGTAACATAGGAAATGTCCTCTTTTCTTTATTGCCATTACCCTCATTCAGGTGCTCACGTCTCTCACCTGAACTTACAACTTCTAATTAGTCTTTTCACTTTCGGTTTCTCACTTCTCCAGGAAGTCCATTGCCACAAATTTTGTATCTTCCAGAAACACAGATCATGTCATTTTGGCTATGGGATTTGGATTTAGAGAGCTATGTATTTGACTCTAAATTCTAGCACTTAACTAGCTGTGTTAATTGGGCATGTTCATAAAACTCTTTAAGCCTCAGTTTTTAAAGTCAGGATCGTAACTGTATCTTTCTCAAACGGTTATTGTAAGAATTAAGTGAGATAGTGCATTTAAGTTTCTGTTACATGGTGTGTGCTCAAAAAATTGTTGCTATTATTGTGCTTATTATAGAATTAATCTCAAATTCCTATTGTGGTATTTAAAGCTATAGAGGATCCTCAGTAGTTTTTCCAGCTACATCTCCTATCTCTTTCTACAAATTGTACTGATCAGTCACATCGGCCTACTGATGAACTTGAAGTTCTCAGTTACATATTATGCAATCCATTTGGTTGTCCTATTTTTATTGTCTTTCCTTAGATTAGAGGGGATTTTTTCACCATTCTATACTTATCAAATTCTACAAATCTTTTGACACTCAGATTTATGAGAACTGCCCTCTAACTAGGGCTAACTTTCTGTTGGCATCTACCAATGTCACTCTACAGAGTACTTAATGCCTAAGTCTACTCTGATTTGTCAGAGGTCCATTCTGATCGGTGGTATCATATGTGTGTTACATATTTTTAGTAGTAACTCTGCTTAAAATTCTTTTCTTTGCTCTCTCAGCTTTGAATTATTGTTACCTCTCTTTATGTTTCTGTAGCAATTTGCTTGTACACCTGCTTGGTATTTCAATCTATGTTTTGAAATTCATCTGGCTCACATGATTGTTTTCTTCACAGTACAGAAGGAAGGGATCATTAGATTTCCAGTTCACTTGGCATGTAATACATGCTCAATTTTTTTTTTTGTTAATTAAGACTAGACTTCAGGTGGGGAGCACACAATAGAGAACACAGATGTCATATCATAAATTTGTGCACCTGAAATTTATATAATGTTGTTAATTAATGTTACTCCAATAACTTTAATTTTAAAAATAATTAGTTTCATTGATTTACTTGTCAGTCTTTGGAAGGAGGAAGCCAATTTTTCCAATGGATGATGCCTACAAATGGCTGACTAGCTTTAGCAGCATCTCATTTGGCTTAAATAATTAAATATTCTACACAGGAATGCATCAAAGTAAACTCTGTATGATTTATAAAGCCCAATAAAATCTATAAAGATTTGGATGGCCAACTTATGTAAATGAGCATATCTCTGTCTCCATATGAGTGCTTCTTTATGAGACTAATTTCAGATCTTCATTGCTGTAACAAATCTTTTTATGTCAAACAACTGCATTTACGATCCTGGAAAAAATATGAGACACCACCTAGTCTATGGATCTGGAGACTTGAATCCATGTAAAGTAGTAACTTGGTCTTCCCCTGTCTCTCTTCTAACCTATTTTTGGTACATACTCTTTCTCCTGGCTTCCTCTTCTCTTTCCAATTGAGGACTATTTTCTGGATAGGAATGTTGACCTCAAATAAAACTTACGTCTATTTTCATCTGTAAAGATGAAGCGAGTATATGTATTCTGTTCCTCATTTTCTTACCACAAAATGTAGCTGAAGAAGTTTTGTCTTTAGAACTGTGACTTCATTTCTTTCTGTGCCCTGTCCTTTAAAACTCTATTCTTAGAGGTTTGTGATAGATTTTGGTGTTCATTCTTAGTCATATCCTCCTTTATTTCATCTTCTATTCATTTAAAATCTAAGATAGCTAGACTAGTCACTTTTTTGAATCCCTCACTTCTTTCTTAGAATTTTAGAACTCATAAAATATGTATACAATGTGTGTGACCACTTTTAAAAAGTTTACTGTTTACCAATTTACCAAACATAGAGCTAGGCATCTATGTGAATTTTTCTCGGTCAATTCTCCCAACAGCTCTATGTAGTATAATTACTATGTGTTTTTTTAACAAACTTAGAAAGGTTAAGTAATTTTCCCAGGCAGTTTTTGCCATTCTTTACTATCTCACTTTGCAGAGAAGAACTAAGATTTAGAGAGGTTAAATATCTTGCTCGGTGTCACACAGCCAGTAAGTGGCATACCTAGGCTGCAAACCAACATTTTTCTTGAGTCTGTAGTCTGAGCTCTTACCCTCATGCTATAACTCCTTCCTTTCCTTTGAAGCTTTTGACATCTGATTTCTTAAACTCTTCTGCACACGTCAGCCTCTGCACTATATTTTCTTTTCTTATTACAAATTCCAAGATGACAGGATAACCATTCATTTATTTCTTGTTAGAGAGAAGTTGGTCCAAAATAGCAGTCTCTTTGCCATTGCTTCTATTATTTCAGAGATGATGTTGTCAGTAAGGTAAGTAAAACAATTTTTAACCATTTTACTTTGAGCTGTAAAAGACTTCTAGTAGATGTCAAGAGAGTTGAGATTCCCATCAACATATAGCTTCCTCAATGCCATTTTTGTCACAGAGACAGCCCATTATTTTAGCATATGACAGTCTCTAAGACTCTGCAGGAAATCAGGTTCACAGATATTAAATAGTAGATTGGGGTATTATAATTGAGGAGTCTGTTTTCAGAATAATGCAAATCCTTAATTATACCACAACTTTTAGGGGAAAAAAAGTTGATGGTTCTGCTTTTTAAATATTTTTTTCTTTAATTATTTTTTTCTTTTACAACTAAGCATCAACTTGGCCGCTTAATCCCAATGAGCTCAGTTGGGCTCAGTTGATGGCATGGAATACACTATTTTTGACACAACTAATGACTTCAATCTTGGCTTTAATTGTAATAAGCTTATGAAAAACACATTACTTATTAGTAACTTTGATACTAATCTTTCTATTCCCCATTCACATTTTAGAAAATAACCACAGGAGTGTAATAGGATGCTCAAATATTTGCACAAACTCTGCAGTAAGGGCAAACGTGGCTGCTATATTGCTGGAACGAAGCTGTTTGGGCCAAGCAACAGATCATGCCAACCAGGGAGAGCTTGAAATGTTTGTTCAGAAGCTGATGGATGAATGTCCAACTTCAACATATAAAAGTAAGTGTAGAAAGGAGCATCAGTGTGTAATTATGAAAACTTGGGACTGCTAGTACATTTTAGGAAGACAATAATTAACCTGTAACTTCTATCTGATCAAACTGTAGCATGCTTCCACATTAACTATCGATTCTTTTTTTCTCATTTTATCTTCATTCATGTGGTCTTCACTATGCTTCCAGTGTCCACTTTAAGAATTATCACTAATAGGCCCTGGCTGGCGTAGCTCAGTGGATTGAGCGCGGGCTGCGAACCAGGTATCGCAGGTTCGATTCCCAGTCAGGGCACATGCTTAGGTTGCAGGCCATGTCTCCCAGCAACCGCACATTGATGTTTCTCTCTCTCTCCCTCTCCCTTCCCTCTCTAAAAAAAAATAAATAAATAAAATCTTTAAAAAAAAAGAATTATCACTAATATATATTCAGAGTATTTGCTTTTATAGCTCATCTCTTTGCGTTAATATATGAAACTTCTTAAAGGGGCTATATCTTCACTGGTTCCCAGTAATTTGTAGTCACTAATGAAATTTGATTAGACCAAATGTTGAATATATTTAAAACAGGAGTTTGCATAGCTTCTGAAACTTGATATATATATACAAAAATGGTTACTGGATTGAAAAATTTTTGAACTAATAAATAAAGCCTTCTGAATGTTGAAACAAACCCATGCCATGTGTTTGTAGATATGAGGTACTGAGAAGGACATAGCGTTGCTTCTGGGCCAAAAATTCGAAACATAAACACAGTCATGAAGAAACACCAGTCAAACCCAAACTGAGGGACACTCTAAAAAATGTATAGCTTTCCCTCTTCAAGATGTCAAGGTTAAAAAGAAAGAAAAGCTGAGGAACTGATCCAGATCAAAGGAGACTAAATTGATAAAAGCTATAAATGCTTATTATGATAATTTTAACATTTAAATATGTACTGTGGATTAGATAATCTAACTGTATCAATATCAAATTTCATGATTTTGTTAACTGAACTGTGGTTATGAGAGAGAATGTCCTTAGGAATTTCACTTAAATTATTTAGGGTTAAAGTATATGGTGTCTCCAACTTACTTTGAAGTGGTTCGAAAAAAAAAAAGCATATATGTAAAACAATTGGTGAATCTGGGTACAAAATGTAGCAGAGTGCCTTTTCCTACTTTCCTATTTGTCTCACAAGTGGTCTTGAAGTTTGAAATCTATCAAATTAAAAGATTAACAAAAAATGAAAAAAAAGAATTACCACTAATCTTTAACGTTACTTATCCCTGGGATTTCTCCCTTTCTTTTATAATTGATCCATTTCTTTCCAAAAAGATGTTTGTTTGGGATGCCATATTCTTGACACTAATTCTACCGAATGTCAGGAATACTTATGAGGTACGGTTACTTTCTTGTATTATCATACCAAATTTACCTTTGTTATCTGTTTTAGTCAAGATTCTTTATTTGTAACTAACAGAAATCCATTTAAATTAGCTTAAGAAAAAGGAGAATTTACTGGGAGGGAACCAGGATGGCTCATTAAACCCTAGGATAAGAAATAATACTGAGCTTTTTGAGGATTTGAAACCAGCATGTGGGAACCTAAGAGCTAAGGCCTCTCTGCCTCTGTGGGGCCACAGGCCACAAACATAGTGGGTAGGAGCCATAAACAATGAGCCATTCTTAGAATGCATGGTTCAAAGATTCCCATGAGATGCTTTCCCCTTTCTCTTTATATACATATTTATTGCTATTGTAGTTAAATTTTCACAAACTCCCATCATTTACCAGGTGGGCATAGCATCATGTACATAGTAGATACTGAATAAGTATTTGTTAAATGAGTAAGTATTGTATCTCACTTCTAGAGTGCTATCACATATTCCTTTGTGTATATGAAGGAAGTGTGACAATGACATTCATCACTCTACTGACTGACAGGGTTGGTATGACATTTTATCTTTATGTGTCCGGTAAGCCCTAGTTTTCCATATAATGCATGAAAATCTTAGAAGATCAAATAACACAATTTCATGATAGTGATCTTACAAAACTATTTGAAGTCCGGGTTTCCAATGTGAAAAAAAAATTTAATATTGACTAATTAAAGACCTGAATTAAGGAAATCATTGCAAGAGTAGACATTATTTTAAATTTTTTGTACAGATTTTACCTCTACTTGAGTGTCAAAAACTTCATGCTTTGAGACACACTGGTAGTGGGCCAGGTCAATAAAAGCTGGAGGAAACAGTAGGAAGTTCCTTAGCAAAACCGTCCCACACCAAACCCTCCCTGTCTGGGATGTCTCACTCTCCTATGTTCCTGATCAGGTTTGGTCCCTGGGACCCAGGTCCTTGGACCTGCTTTTCTCTCAGCATCTTAGCAAGTCCTTTCTGATGCCCAACCAAACTGTTCTGACCCCATTCTCAACAACTCCAAGTTGGCTTTCTAGAATGTATCTTTAAATATCTCTTTATCCTTTTATGAAAATACGGATCGTGAGCCAACTTTGTGATTTAGCTTCATCTCCCCCAGTACGAAGACTGATTCTCTGTCATGCACACCTGTTACAGATTCACCCCCCTCTTGTGAGGGTGCAGTGTTCATTAATATATTTCCAAGCCCGGGTCTTCGCATCTGCTCTAATGAAGAGATATGGCTCATTTGTTACTGTTAACATCAGATGTGGAGTTACCATATAATGTGTTGCCCACACTGGGAAATGATTGGTAGTGAAAAGGAGCACTGTTAATATTTACTCTGGAAAAACAAGTATAAGACTGCCCTGCGAAAACTGGAACTATTGTCATTCATGATTATCTGGTTTCTCTAGGAGATATACATATTTTTCTATTGAGATTCATTTTTAAAGAGCCTTAAAATAACACTTTTATTTACTCTTTACTGTATTTTTTTTCATTACCATTTAGTTTCCTTTTTACCCCCACTCCACCCAGGAATCACCACATTGTTTTCATGCCTGTGAGTATTTTTACCTTTTTGCTCATTTATTTTTCTTGACTTTGACTTTGCTAATTTTTGGAAATGAGTGATTCAAGAAATAGATTAGGGATTCAGAATTATGGAATGGCTTTGTAAAAGCAAACACCATCCCAAGACAAAATAAAGAACATTTGACCTGAGGGGGACACTTCTTTTTAAAATAAGGAATTGATTACATTATTGGAAGGAGTTACATACTCCTTTCCTTATTTGTGAGTAAGTACCAGCTCTTTGCATTAGAATGGTGTTAGGTCTTTAGGTTCTTCTGAGTAACCTCTGTGACTTGGACCAGTGTGGACTGTCATTGTAGGTTCTGTTAGAGAAACAGACATCCAAAATTGACTAAGTAATTTAGCCTGTTTTATGCAGCAATTTGTGGATTTCCCAGTTTTATCTATTATAAAGAGATAATTCTTTATATATACATATGTAATTATAGACTATCTGAATTGACATGTGCCTTAAAAACCATCTAACCCAGTGGTTCTCCATCATGACTACATACCTACGCATTTGGGGAGCTTAAAAAATACTTTGAGCTTTCCCACTTCCAGAAATTCTGCTTTAAGTGCTCTGGGATGGGACCCAGGCACACAGACATTAAAAAAAAGAAACGCCCCAGGTGATTTTAATGAGCTGTCACGACAGGACTTCTGATGTAATTCAACTCCTTCATTCTACATCTCAGAACATCGAGGCCCCTTGCTTCAGCTGTCACTGTGGGTTAACAATCTAAATATCCCTGTGAATTGTGAGATGTTTTTAAAAGGGCTCTGCGAATGTGACATCACCTTCTTTATTTAGAACTGATCATAATTTTTTGGGCTTCCAACAGATGTCTTGGTTTCTTGAATTATCCCTTTCACGTCACGGGGCTTCTAAGGCACTGGCTGCCAAAAGAGCCGGGAGGTAAGCCTCTTTTTTTGTTCTCCAGGTAGTAGAGCATATTTTAGCTTTTATTTCTTGCCAGTATTTTTGCTTCAATTTCTTCGTTTATCTTCTTTTTTTTGTCCACTGAAACTTGTCTTCTAATACCTTAGATTATGTGGATTATATCCCTGAGGATCTTACAACTTCAAAAACAGTTTTCTTCTGCCTTTATACCTGAGTGATAGTGCAGCTCAGGAGTCAGCAAACTATGGCCCACGGGACAAATCCAGCCGGCTGCCTTTTTGTGTACATAGTTTGATTGGAACACGGCTGCACCCATTCATTGTGTGTTGTCCATGACTGCTTTCAGGCATAATAGCAGAGTTTCAACAGATTGTGTGACCCACAAAGCTGAAGATATTTACTCCCTGGTCTTTTACTGAAAAGGTTTTCTGACTCCTGGTTTAGCTGGTTTTAAGATTCTTGGCCTGCCTGACACTTGTAGACACTGCCCCTCTATCCTCTAATATTAAATGGTGTTGTGGGGTGGGAATGTCACAGGTCAGCTGGGTTCCCTTTTCCCTGAAGGAAGGGTTCGTTCACCTTTACCAACATCAGTGACTTGACCCTTTTGCCTGGTTGCCCAAAGACTTTTTTATCATCGAAATCTGGTAACTTCTAGGCTATATCTTGGTGCCTGTTGTTTTAATTTTCTTGGAACACAGTACACTTGATTCTTGTTGATTTGTTGAATTCAATCTTGATTATATAAAGAACTGAACACCTATAGTCCAAGGATACCAGTTATGCACAATTTTAATGTAACTTTGGTTTCCTTAAAACTGTTTTTTCCTATTTATTTCATTTTGCTCACTTTTTTAGCCCTGTCTTCTGCATACCTTACAGTATTCTCAGTAATGACTATTCATTCCTTCCATGACACTTGTGTTCTTCCTTGAGATTATTAAAAATCTTAATAAATTCTTAGGGTGTATGGCAGTATGCTAGATCATAATTTTACCTGCCTGGGGGTAACTATTTTTTCTCAATGTTCTTCATTTGCCATCGTTTTTCCTGGTTCTTTCTTTTTCTTGTAATATATTTGTATGCCCTGGGGGTAGGGGACAGCAGAAGTAGGATTACAGTTGTTCACATGGAAAATAATACAATAATTAATAAATAATAATACAGAATAAACTCTGTGTTTGCGCACTCACAACTGTAATGCTTCTTTTTCCCCACCCTGTAGTTTGTGTACTGGGTCTTTTTTAACATCTGCACACTGCATTGTGTACCCATCACCCAATAAAGTCTCTTTATTCCCATTTATCCCCGCTTTGCCCACCTCCCCCTCCCCCAACTCCTTTTCCCTCTGGCTTTCACCATGCTGTTGTATATCTGTGTGTTATAAATGTATGTTTTTTAATATTGTCACTTCTTTTGATCCAGCCCCCCAATCCCCCTCCCCTCTGAGAGCTGCAGTGAAGAACAAATAGGAACAAAGGCGTGGATGTACGGTTCCTTTTTAATTGCAATGCATCTTTGAGTGAGATAAGTTCTTTCTAGACTAGATATTTGCAGTGTGTTCATACAGACAGAACAAGGTCAGATTTCTGAGCTATAAAGAATTCTCTTCAGTTCATAGTAGTGGCAGAGATTATTGATTGCATTCTTCAACATCCATGTCTTTCTACTTCTATAATAACAGAAACCAGATTCTATTAATTGTCATTGTGCCCAGCTGAAACCCTAAAATCCCCAGTTTCCTTTATAACTGGTTATGTCCATGCAACCACTTTGTCTAACAGTATGTAAAACAAGAGTGTCGAGTGTGGCTTCTGGATAAGCTCCCTAAAAGTGTAAGGGGATGAGCCTTCTTCCTTATCTCTGCAGCCAGGAATATGGATGTGATGACCATGCGGTAATCTGGAGCATGGAAGCCAGGCACAGAGGGTAGCAGGGCAAAACGTTAGGAGAGGGCTCCCTGATGACACCATGAAGCTGCCATACAAATCCTACTTTTGAAATTCCTTTAAATGAGAGAGAAAAAAATCCTCTAACATTGTAAAGCTTTTTGTTTTTTCTATTATATAACTGAGCTTAATCTCAACTGATACAGTAGTACAACTCCTTATAACACAGGGCTGTGGGAATAAGTATGGGTATGTGGGTGTGTAAGGGAGTTGCTTTTGCCTTTGGTTTTTACTGCTAACAAAAGGGGGCAGCTGGTGTTCAAGGTCTTCTCCACCTTGCTTCATCTCACGGATGGATTGCTTCCTGTTACGAGGTCATGTTCATGTTTCTGTTTTCAGCCCCAGCTACCTTACCTCTCTGAGGTGACAAATGAGGACCAAAGAAGCTGCTATCACAAGCTGGCACGTTCCATTATCATTGTTTAAACAAGGAATCAAAGGCTTTTCTCCTCAAGGTCTTCAATTTCTTAGAACCCGTACTTTGAAGCTTTTACCGGATCTCTGCATTTTCCGGAGGGTCCTGGTATTGATGCCCCACTGGTGTCCTGGAGGTCTCTGCACTGCGCAGCCCCTTCCTCACATACTGTGGTCCAGATTTCTAGTTGTTTCCTAATTTTGTCAAAGATGAGGCTTGCATTTCTGTTTTCCATCTCTGTGTTGTTGCAGTGTAACTTTGGAGAAGGGAAGGAGCACAGGTGTCTTTACTGCACCATTTTAAAACCAGAAGTCTCCTTCCTTTGTTTATTCATTTATTTTTTATTATTGTTCTATTACAGTTTTCCCAATTTTCCCCCTTTGCCCTCCTCCACTCAGCCCACCCCCTGTTCTCAGAGTCAATCCCCCCACTGCAGTCCATGACCTTGCTTTATTTTTAAAGTGACATTTTTATAAATTAGAAAAGGATGTATATTCATTATAGAAATGTTAGAAAATGCAGAAAAGAAGAAATGCAGATAAAATTATTGATAGGTTCACCAATTAGTAGTAACTCATTAACATTTTAGAGAATATTTCTCAAATTTTCTTTTAACTTCTCTAAGTATATGGATAGATAGATTATATATACTCACCCACATGTTATTTTTTAACCTATTTACTTAACTTTTGGGGAACATAATAAGGAACATCACTGAAGAGTCTGCAACATTGTTTTTAATTTCTTGTTGGCATTTCACCGTATGAGTATAACATAAGGTATTAATCAACTCCCTAATTTTGGACACTATTTTTTTCCCCCAAAACACTGCCTATTCTAAATAATGCTGCAATGCACTTTTTTCTTACTTAAGAAAAAAAGAATGAACTAAACATGCCTTATTTTTCCTATTTTTGTTAGTAAAACCCTTCTATGGTGAAATTTCAGCTCAGGTCAGATGGTCATTCATTATGAATTAGTAGCAGACTATGAGGTTCCTATTGTTATTCACGGTCAGGCAGGAGGCAGAATGGTAAATGGGAGCCCTAGAGCTCAGTAATTATTTCACCTCCCCCACTTGAGCTGAGCTCATTTTCTGCACTGCTGTGGCAGGCTCAGGCTGAAGCTTTGTGTGTGTGCACGGAGGCACGCAAGCCCACCAACATTCAAAGACTGAGACCCCCGTCCTTCCAGGGATTCCTAACCTTAAGACCCAAAGGCCCCATTTACCTCCCTGGGGGGTAGAATTTTTTTTAAAGACTATTTATTTTAAACCAATTTTAAACATAAATAATAGTTGCAAAAACACAACAGAGTTCCCCTAAGTTCCACAACCCACTTCCCTTAAGATAACCATCTTACATAACCTTAGTATAATTATCACAAAAATGACACTATCATTGCTACAATACTGGCCAGTAAACTACAGACCTTATTTGACTTTCTCCATTTTTCCTACTAATGTCCTTTTTTTTTTGTACTAGGCTCCTAAGGGCAATCCCACATTGTATTTAGTTGTTATTTCAACTTAATCTCTTCCAGTCTACAAAAGTTCCTCAGTCTTTTCTTGTCTTTTCTGACCTTGACACTTTTGGTGAGTGCTGGTCAGTTACTTTGTAGAATGCTACTCAATTTGGATTTTTACAGATTTGAACAGTTTTTTTACTGTAAGTTCTCTTTCCCTTTGTAATTGATAAGTATTTTGGAAGAAATACTTTCAGATTATGCAACCCTATTTCTCCTCAAAGATTCATTTGTATTTCCATTCCAGTCCTTTTTCCCTTACACTTGTCCATTTTAACTATTTGTTTATTTGGGGGTTATGTGCAAGGTCTGTGAAATGTTACTGTAAGTTCTAGGAGTCAGAACTATACAGATATATATATATATATATATATATATATATATATGTATATTTGTATTATATGTAATATGCAAATATATATTCATTCACAGAGTGTCACTCAGGCTTTTCTGTTCCCATTCCCTACTTCTTTCTAACTCTTCCATCCACTCTCTGCAGCTAACCACTCTATTTACGCTTCCTTAATTTCTTTTGTGCAAATGAACAGACATTCATACATATTTTCTTACGTCTCCCTCTTCTTACATGAAGGACAGCATCCTAGAGATGCTCTTTTGGCTTTACATTTTTTCTTTACATTTAACAGTATGTCCTGGAAATCACTCCATATTTGTACAGAGATTGTACTATCCTTTTCTTATAATTGCATAGTAGTTCATTGTATGGATGTATCATACTTTACTCAACTACTCTTATATATGAATATTTTGGTGGTTTCTAGTATTTTACAACTGCAAACAATGCTTCAAAGAATGTCCTTGTTGTATGTGTATTTTTGCCTTGCTGGAAGTGTATCTTTAGGGCGGTTTCCTAGACGTGGGATTGCTGGGCTGAAAGGTAAGTATGTACATAGTTTTGTTATAGATTGCCAAATTTCTTTCCGGAAGGGATGTGCCAATTCCCATTTGCACCAGCAATGCATGAAAATGACTTTCGCCCCACAACATCACCACCAGAATGTGTTGTCCTGTCTTTAGAGTTTTGTCAGTCTGATAGGTGAGAAATAATATCTCATTGTTTTCATTTGTATTTTTCTAATTACTAGTGAATTTGAACATTTCCCACATATCTGATGCCACTTTTAATATCTACTTTTTTCTTTGTGTCAAATAAAATAGTGTGTGAGATGTAAGGACATGTGGTACATGGTCTCTGCTGTCAAGTAGCCTACAGCCTAGCTGGATACATGGGAACAAGTACACAAAACTCTAATAACACAAAAAGCAGCTTTCCAACAGGAATTAAGTTTCACCTTTTGCCCCCAGTGAGTTATTAGCAACCAGATCTTCAGTGACCAATAAAAATTAGTCTAATTCTTACGGTGATTGCAATAAAATATGTGCATCCCTACCTTTTCTTGTATCACTTCTGGTAGAGAAAGAATGGGGCTGAAATTAAGAAGTCTGGGGTTCAGTCTCTCCCCCTCTATAGGATTCAGTTTCTTCATCTGTAAAATGTGAGTGGGGTCGGGTGCTGAAATAGTGACTGATAGGATTTTTCTAGAGGTAATCTCATAAAATTCTTAAATAATCTAAATGGGAAGGTGAATATATAAGGGGGTAATTGTGCAAGCATCTTCACACCAAAGATAACTTCAAAATACTCTGAGTCATCACAAATGCAGCCAGAAAAATGGACCTTATCTCATATAATCACATACTGAACTATACATGAACTTAAAACATGCAAAAGGAATATTGAACATTTTTTTCATACAACAAAAAATAAATCTCTGAGAACTAGAGAACAATGTCTTGGCTAAAGGAGTATTGATATTAGTTGAACTCTAAGCATTCAAGAATTTAATATTGATTACAGTTGAGTACAAAAAAGACATCAGGAATGGCATGGACTGCTACCAGTCAGGAGAGAGTGTTGTACTTGGAGCCATGAGAAGTGTGTATGCGTGGTCAGGGTGCTGAATGAACGGGACTGAAAGGGCTGTCAAGAATGCATGAATGATTAATGCCGGAGTGCAGTAATGGGGACTGGAATATGCTGCACATTTGATTCAGTGGGAAAAGTGTGTGGGAGGGCACCAATACCTATAAACGTATGGGACACTGTTTTAGTGACACGCATTAATAGACACTAGCCAGATTCATAATGAGGCTGTCACCAAGACTCTTCAGTTCTTCTTAATTACGTTTCTTGTATTTATGTTTCCTTTTCATTTCTTCTGCCTCTTCTCTGGTTTAGACCCACCATGTCGGTCTTTACCAAATCAAGTTGACCACACCTAAAACCACTAAGTCAGTATTTCTGAGGTATCACTTTAACTATGTCGCTCTTCTGTCTCAACCCCTTGTTCTCTGCCTTCCTACTCCCACGAAATTTCCCAGAATAGTGGGCTTCAAGCTGCATTCTAAGGATCACACACCGTCTGCTCCAGAAACAGAGATGGTGTTTCCCTTTATTCAGCCATTGTCTTTTCAGCATCTAGAACAATGCCTGGGGCAGAATAAGTGTCCAGTAAATATTTGTAAAATGAATGAACAAATAAATGAGATGACTCACTGGTTGCTGGGAAATGGAATTAGACCAGGAGACTGGCTTTGGCCCCTTACTTCCTCTCCGATTAGCAGCCCCATTGTCCTCTACTTTTCATACTGGTGTTCCCAAGTTGAGTTTCGTTTGAAAAAGAGTCCCGTTGCTTTTAGTGTCTGAAAGCCAATAAAGATGTCTTATCTCTTGCATCTGAGGTTCAAAATCCCAAATAAATTTTCCAAAGGCTATTGCTATTACTCCATAAAATGGAGAGGATGTTGTCATGGTTTTCTTGCTCAGCAGTCCTCTCCAAAGCCCCAGGGCTCCATGGGGGCTGCCTCATCTGTTCCTAGCTGATCCCGTTCCTGACAAACCAGTTTGACCCTGGCCTCGCCAATTAGAATGCCTGGAAATCCAGGCTGGAGTTGGTTTTCTTGGGATGGGACCCTGACTGCAGCTGGGCTCTTCATTACTCTTTCCTGGAATTTAGAACATTTTTAAAAAATCAGAAACTAAACAATAATGACCTATTGATTCCTGCTGTGAAGCCCATGGGAAACTTATCATGATCAGGTTTCCAATATTTGGAGTGGAAGAGACAGAAGCAAAGATTCAGAGGAGAGAGATGAGAGACAGGGAGAGCCTGCTGGTGGCAGGTGAGCCCTTTGTTCTACATGCTTCCTAGGCTGTTAAAGGTTGGGTTCTGTGCGATCTGACTCTGAGTGGACTTTGGGGTGTAGGGTATGTATTAGGGGACAACACTCAAGGAAAGGAGGGGAGGAAGTAAGTTTGGGTAGAAGGAGAAACTGAACTGCAGTGCCGGTCTAGCAAAGCATTGGCTGACCCCACAGATTGCTGTGTACCATACATGACCCATCAGAATTGTCCTGTGTGGGCTGAGATGGCCTGGCCATATACTTCCACAGTGGCCCATCACTGGGCGTGGGATGCCCAGGGAAGGACATACTCTTTAGTGAGGCAGCTCCCTATAGCTGAGGCCAACCCTGAAGTAGCAGAGAGTCACAGGCTGTCTACTGATCACGTGGCCAACATCCGAGGGAACACATTCTTCTTTGAAAGGGGTCTGGGGAGTGCGTCTCATGTCCACTCCAGAGGCCCACCTTCAGCCTGTCTTCCCTATACTTAATGTCCCACGCTCTTTTAATTAGGTGACACACCCCAATATGCTTTCAACACACTTCCATTTTTGCCAAACAAGGGCAGCTTAGGTTTATTTTCTAATGACTTGCCACCAAGAATGTCCTGACTAATACTCTCCAGCCAGATTGCTCACCAGAATACCCTCTCTACTCCGTTGGCCATGAGATGCCTATATTTCCCCTTCTCGCCTCATTCATTCATGTAACAAATATTTCCTGAGTATCTGCTGTGTGCCAGGCAAGAATCTAAAATCTACCTTTCCTAAAGCTCCAGATGCTGCCCCGAGGCCTTTAAAAAGCCTTTTTTGACCAAGGACCCCTTAGCAAGGTCACTGTCCTTTGAATGCCAATAGCATTCAGCATCTCTGCCATTCACTCCAGGGTACTTTGCCTCTCACTGCACTACTGGACTCTGGCAGAACTGTTTTTGTGACACTGTTCTCTGCAACAATAGGCCTCGATGAAAAATGGGATGAGGACATTCCTGTGGGACTTGCTCCAGTCCCTACGGATGTCGTTTATTACCCCTCAATCTTCTGTCTACAAGACTCTCCGAAGAAATTTCTTTCCTACCTCAATATCGGCAGCATGTGTGCTTCTGAATATCTGCTTGGCTTTCGTCTTACCACCCCATGCACTGCATCAATGGCTAATTTTCTTTTTACAGGTTGGTTGCCACAGAGCTGAAGCCACATTTGTGACACCCTCTTAGCAATCAGGGAACATGTTGTGTCGATGTCACTAACTATTTCCTCCAGATAATTGAGGGTGAAGATATGTTTTATTTGTTTAGTTGGGGGTTCTTAAAAATATAATCTGAATGCCTTCGGGCTAAGCACACAGTTTGTTGGTTGCCAAAAACCCATCCCTTCCCTGTTGTAAATACAATTGTGTCTGCCATCTTCTGGCCCCCTGAGAGCACAATGTATTTGATTTTATGATTCTTCATCTGTGGTATGCATTAAAGAATTTTTAAAAAATATTTTATTTAACCTACCATATGCAAAATATTATCATTTCATCTTGCAATTGATGTTAAAAAGTACTAATGAGGTTTTTTATTAAATACTAAGCCTTTACAGCCCAGTGTCTTTTTCTTTTATTGTGACAAAATATACACGACAAAAATATACCATTTTAACCATTTTAAGTGTATAGTTCAGTGGCACTGAGTAGGTTCACATTATTATTCAACCATTGCTGCCATCCTTCTCCAGGACCTATTTATTTTCACAAACTGAAACACTGGTACCTATTAGATGATACATCCCACTTCCCCATCTCCCAAGCCCCTGGCAACCACAATTCCGTTTTCTGTCCCTATGAATTTGACTACTCTCTATACCTCGCATAAATGGAATCATACAGATATGTGTCCTTTTGCATCTGGCTTATTTCCCACAGGATAATGTCTTCAAGGTTCGCCCATGTTGTAGCATGTGTCAGAATTTCCTTTTCTTCCTTCCTTTTTAAAATATTGTTGACAGTATTACAGATGTCTCCCATTTTCCTCCCTTTTGTTCCCCTCCATCCAGGATCCCCCTGCCTTGGCCTTCACCACATTGTTGTCTGCGTCCATGGGCCATGCATATATGCATACATGTTCTCTGGCTAATCTCTTCCAGACCCCCTGACCCTCCTCGCCTCTGACATCTGTCTGTTGCATGTATCTAAGCTTCTGGTTTTATTTTGTTAGCTTATTTTGTTCATTAGATTCCACATATGAGTGAGATTGCACGGTATTTGTCTTTCTCTGACTGGCTTATTTCACTTTGCATAATAATCTCCAGATCTGTCCATGCTGTCACAAAGGGTATGAGTTCCTTCTTTTCTTTCTCCTGCATAGTATTTCATTTTTCAAATGGACCACAGTTTTTATCCACTCATCTATTGATGGTACCCTGAGCTATTTCTAGATATTGGCTGTTATAAATAACACTGCTATGACATAAGGGTGCATATATTCTTTCTGATTGGTATTTTGGGATTCTTAGGATATAGTCCCAGAAGTGGGATCACTGAATCAACAAACAAGTGCTGGAGATTTGTTGAAAACAAAGATTTGGAGAAAAGGAACCCTAGTGCGCTGTTGGTGGGAATGCAGACTGGTGCAGCCCCTATGGAAAACGGTCTGGGGTTTCCTCAAAATACTAAAAATGGAACTTTTGACCCAGAATTTCCTTTCTTCTTTTTTAAGGCTGAATATATTTCATTGACTGTATATGCCACATTTTATTTATTCATTTTATATGGTTTGCATTTTCATATTAGCCTCATTTCATGTTTTAGGCTTGCTCTTTCTAGATAAGCTGCTTTCAATCCTTTTTGTGAACAGGGTACGGCATAAATAAATACATTCATATTTTTCATCCTCAACAAGAGCAGAAGCTCCTTGTTCAAGGGTCAGCTGTATATACACATATAGAATCATTACAGTGTACACCTGAAACCAATATAGTATTAAACATGTCAATTATACCACAATAAAAATAAATTAATTTTTAAAAAGAAAACATTCATAAGATACAGAAATTTTAAAAAAATGATTAATACATACTATCTGAAATAATCTTGTTTATTTATGCATTTGTTTGTCTACTCCAGTGGAAGGTAAGCCCATGAAGGGAGGAACCGGTCCCTATGGTTCTTTACTCTGTTGCCAGTGCTCAGGACAATGTCTAGCATACAGTAAGTAAGTGTTCAGTAAGTATTTGTTCCATGAATGAACACATATGAGCTTCTAGAGTCAGGAGCTGTGTGGTCTTCACATTTGTGTCTCCTTATTCCACTACATCTTTATACTTCCCAACTCAGTGTACAGTACCCATCGTGAGTAAAAAGTGTTGTTGAATGCAATTGAACTGAGAATACATCATTTTAATTTGTGTAGTTTGAAATAGTTTTAACAAATATATGCATTTGTCACAGGTAAATTGATGGAATGGCACAAAAAATCATGAATTTCAGTGGGAAGAAATAAGATAAAATAGGATTTGAAACGCATGCCCCTTTTATACAGAGATTAGCAATAGTGTCTTTAAATATCAAGGACGACACACCACAGGTTATAATGACCTCCTCCTATTTCTGCATTCAGTGGGTATTTAAATTACCTTTTTAAAATATGAATGCAAAACACCAAGATATTAAAAAGCAATTATCTCTAGACAGCAGGGTTCTATCTTTGGGTTTTTTGCATTTTTCCATATTTCCCATAATAATGAATGATATTTTTAATGAGAAAAAATTATTCACAAAGAAATTAACAGTTTGATTATATTTTGTTCTGGCTTCTAGTTTAGACTATGCCAGCAGATTAATGGAAGCAACACAGAAGACTAAATTCTGCAGTATTTTTTTCTAGATCCCTCTTTATTTATTAATGTCTCAGAATACACGTGAATTCTTAAATTATCCTTCATGAAATCTATTCAGAGTTTTGATTAGCTCCAGCTAACGAGAGCATAGCACGTTACCATGTCATGCAAGAACAGAAAATAGCCCAGTAAATTCTCTGTGTCTCTCTAGCGATGTCAGCCCTGCCAACGTTTCTTCCTGACGTCCCTGAAACTGACATTACCCTTTCATTGATGTCATTGAATCAGGAAGCTGAAAAGCTGTTGCAAAGTGACTGTTTCTATTGCAAAGGTTTAAAACTTTAGAGATTGAAAGGTTAAAGTTAAAAATATGTATTTTAATTTGAACAACAGATGGCCTTGGAGTGACTACAAGGCTGAATTAACTCTAGAGGCTCTATGGCTGCTTGTGGAAGGCAAAAAAAAAAAAATAGACAACCAAAACCCTTTAAAAGCCCACACTGGAACGCACAGCTCAAGTGCCAGTGACATCAGCAGAATCTCTTTGCTGAATTAGAATCCTGAATTTGGCTGCAGAGCCATCTGTTAGCCTCCAGACAGAATAATCTTCTATGAAATTATGCTGCATAGTTTCACTAATGAACCTTCCCAATTGTCAGGGCCTCAGCCTCACAGCTGTCTCACCGCTTACAGCCGCCCGGCTCCCTGAGTCCCTGAGATACACAGAGGGATTCACTTGCTAAAGTCCACAGTGGATCTGTCCTTTGGAAAGATGTGTCCTGTCTTAATAAATCAAGTTCTAGGGAAACAGACTTTGAGATGGAGAGTTCTATGGAGGTTTATTAGGACACAGCCTTGTAAGGAAATGAGGAAGGCATGAGGGGCAGAGGGGAAAACCCACCCACAAGGTCATCAGCCTCTGCCATCCTGTGGGGAGCTCTCCTACTGAGAAGGCCCCTCAGAGTTATCCCAGACTGAGTCACAGGAGCCAGGTCCCTGTATCCTCACATCAGCTATCATTGAACACAGGCTGCTCCTTGAAAGAGGGCATCACCTTGGATGATATAGCTCCTTGTGGCTGAGACAATTTCCAGGGGAATACTCAGCCAACATTCCCAAGAGCTGAGGGACGAACACTTTGACCATGAAAAGGGGATCTGAATACAGTACTCTGGTGTCCCTCCCTGTCCACCCAGATCCTCCAGTGACTGTGGCATCAACACCCCTGGACCTGCTGGCATCCCTTCGCCTTCAGGCTTCTCTCTCAGCCTTGGCCAAACTTCTATCCCAGATCATGCCAGCAGGGGTGTCCAAACATTTGGCATCTCTGGGCCACAATGGATGAAGAAGAGTTGTCTTGGGCCACACATTAAATACACAGACACTAATGAAAACTGATGAGCAAAAAATAAACACTTTAAATAAATTTACGATTTTGTGTTGGGTCACATTCATAGCCATCCTGGGCCTCATGTGGCCCACGGGCCATGGGTCAGATACCCTTAGAGGAAAACCTCAGTTACCTGAAATATTTAGGTACTCATTCAATTATTTATTTTTTTAACTCTACCAATTATATGCTGAGGGTAAGACCCTCTTTCGGGGGCATGCCATGTGTGGGGACCTGGAGGCAAGAGAGAGCATCAGTGAGTTCAGAGAATGGAAAATGGGTCAGAGCATAAGAAAAAGTGAGAGAGAAGCAGGGGATCACGAAGAGTGCTGTCTTCCATGCTCCAGAGCTGGGATTTGACACTGTCCCATCATTCCACCATTCTTCCGTTGCTTTGGCGAAACACTTTGGTGTTACCCTTGACTCATTTTTTTCACTCAGATCACATATCCAGTCATACCTCGGTACTTGTCAGCTTCAGACTTCATCAAACCCAGTACTCATTGCATTTTGACAAGAAAAAGATGTCTTAGTACTCGGGGCTTGCTCAGGACTCATAGAACTTGATAGAAGTTGTAGGAGTCCTAATGGTGCCCCTCAAGAGAAGATGCTTCACCGCTGGGTACTTGTTTGTTTTGGCACTCGTGACATGCTCTGGTATGAATTAATGATGAGTACCAAGGTACCACTGTACATAGACATGTATATGTTCCAACCCCTCATCACTCCCACTGCGCTCACTCTGGGCCAAGCCTCATTGTTTCCTGCCTGGATTATTAAACTAGCATCCTAATTGGTATCTCTGCTTTTGCCCTTGCCCCTTGGTAGTCTATTCCCAATAAGCAGCCAGAATGATCTAGGAAATATATCAAGACCATCTAACACAGAGAGTAAAAACCAAAGTTCTGGGTCTGACCTACAAGACCCTGCCTACCTGATCTATTCCCCCCACCATTACGGTCCTGGTGGCGCTCACCTGGTGACGCTCACCGTATGCCCCTCTTACTCTGCTCCACCGGGCTTGCTGATCTTCAAATGAGTTGAACATGCTCACATTTTGGGATATTTCCTTTTCCTTCTTCCTAGGATGATGCTGCCCAAACAGGGAAAGAACAAACTTCCTCACTTCTTCCATGCCTTTTCTCAAGTCACTTCCCTAGCAAGGATTTTCCTAGCTCCCCTATCTAAAGTTTTAGTGTTTGGCAGATGATGGCAGTACCTTGATAATTACTGAATAAATGGGTACAGAGGCTTTGGAAGATTTTTCTGGATGATTGAGGTGCCAAATAGCAGGTCTCTCTTACTAAAAAGTAAATTTTTTTATTTTAAATTTTAAGCATGTTTAGTGGACAGCTTTATAAAACCTATTACACGATTACCTCCATTTTAAAATAAACACAGTTTTGTGAGCTAGAGTAAGGATGCTTTTAGAAGTTCTTGAGGAATTTACCCCAGTGCTAAATAGCCGCTGCTTATTTGGCCTTGTGTTTTATAGTGTTCCTCCTGTTTTGTCACTGGCTAGTGGGTTTTTAGCTGTCAGTAAGCCTAAGACTTCTCCAACATATCAAACTAGACAAGAGCCAGAGACACTGGCCTAGCATATTACAGTAACTGGAGAATCAAAAGATTCCCTGGGTAACTAGAAAGCATATCGGATTGGGAGTTAGGAGATCTGGATTCTAGCATAGCCACTAAGCTAAACAATGTGTGGAAGGGAGAGAACTGATCATTATGGAGCTGTTACTTTATTTGATTCACACAGTAACTGGGTGATGTTTATATTATTTCCATCTTACAGATAGGGAAACCAGACTATGGGAAATTAATCTGTTCAAGATCAGATGGCTTGCCAATAATAGACCCAGGATTCATTCCAGGTCCCCTGATTCCAAATACTCTGCTCTCTTTACCATACTGAGGTAGAGCACTATTTATTTCTTCATTAGAAATGGCAAATGCATTAAATCAGTGATTGCAATCAAAAACAGTCTCATATGCTATGGGTTAATTGCTTGCAAGAACAGTGGTAAAGAGAAGGGGTAAATGTCAATCAGACACAGTTAATTTCTGGCTGCAAAAACTCAGTTAAACTTTCCGAACCTCAGTTTCCTTATTCATAAAATCGGGGTAATAATAATAATACCTAGATCCAAGGGCTGTTGTAAACTCCTCTAGAATAATATAGTAAAGTATTTACCTTAGTTAGGAGCTGGAATATAATAAGTACTCAGTAAATGGTTGCTTTATTATTATTGTTGTTATTGTTATTACTGAAGTAAGTGAGTTCTTCCCCTTGACACCAGACACCGTTCAGGGAGCTTCTGGGCCATTTGTACAGGTGACCTCAAAGGCTTAGGTGTGGAGGGTAGAACATACGTCAGCTGTGCAGCCCAGCCCTGGAGTTACCGAAAGTCAGTGTCACCTGGGCGTGTCTCTAAATGTACAGAATATCCAAATGTGGGGAGATGCCAGCCACCCGACACAGCAGGGATAAAGCACTGGAGTTCCCTGGCCTGGGCATCTTGCTGCTTTCACCGGAAAGCTCCCAGCCGGGCTGCCGCCAGAGCAGGTCTGAGCAGTCTCTTTTTTATGCAGAACATTATGTGGATTGGATTACATGGCTGTAAACTGATCAGTGCATATTCATAAGATGTCAAGCATTTGAGTTCAAACAATTGGACTGTTTTAATAAGATTAGCAACTTGTTCCCTTCCTACAGTTCTCTCCCTGCAGGATTCCATTCAGAATCCTTCCGAGAAAAGTGTCTTGGGGAAGTGGAAGGATTGCAGTCTTCCCTGCATCTTCCTTCCTGAGGAGGACACAATTGAAAAAGACTTCCATGTCTGCTGCCCAGAACCACCTATGCCTCTGAAAACATGCAGAGGAAGCCCAAAGTCAAGGGAGTTGTAATGTAGACAGGAGGCTTAATAGGATGGATACGTGTTCTTGAATGGTAGACCTCACAAAGGGTGTATGCAACTCACCCATGGACTGTGAGCCAAGGTCTACCCTCCAAAAGCTAAAGTGTAATAGGTGGCCCGGCGTTCAATGATGCGAAGCAGCATTTCATAATTACTTAATTGTTAAGGGATTGGTATAAAGGATGAGGAATTAGACAGACCTTCTTTTTAAACTGTAGTTCTATACCGACTAATTTTGAGAACTTGATGAAGTGACTTAACATCTCAAAGCTTAGTTTTCTCCTCTTTAAAACAGCATAACAATGCCCACTCGCGGCAAATGGACCCAAGTGCATCTGCTTACTCACAAATATTAGATCCGCCGAGAACCATTGGTGTCCTTTTGGTAGAGAGTAGGCAGCCTATAACAGTTCCAGGTACGTGAGGACTGTAAGTTTCCTCCTCCAAAATCTCTCTATCAACCCTGCTTTGCAGTGAAAGCCATCAGGCCAAAAGCTCAAATTCTGCTGCCGTTAATTAGGCACACAACAATTCTACCACCATTCTGAAAGTGTAACAAAGTCCGCTCTCAGTGATTCTCTTTAGGTGACTATGAAAATTTTTAGAAGTAGAATTCTGCTTGAATTTCTAGTAGGAGCCAGGTAGCACCATTCTTTCTCCAGAGCCCTAAACCTGGACATTCCTTTTTGAAGCAATTGGGCTATTGAGTTACTTGATTATTATGTTCTGTTTTAGTAATGCAATATACCACTTCTAGCCAATCCAGCATCTGGAACCCTTCTTATTTTACCAGTAAAAAAATGATTTCTAACATTTGTGATGCTAGTTAATAAACCGTTGGTGTTGACCAGCGATCATGAGAGCAAAACGACTAAAGTAGCTCTGTCGTAATTGCCTCTGGAATGTGTGGTTCCAGTAGGGTCTGCCAAAGGCTAACTAACCATCCTCAGAGTGTGTTTTCCTAATTAGAGTCCTTTGAGTATTAATTAATCATCCTAAAGTAGTTTTAATTGGGGTAATTAACTAGGATGTTTAACTACTGTAAGGTGTAGACTGAAACACACACACACATATACATTACTATTCATGTTGTTATGTTTCAAAGTTAAAGATTACAAAGAGTATCTCACGGAATTAAGTGTTGCATGTTAGGGACTTAGCGCTCACCACATAGTAAATGACAGCTATTGCCATTATATAAATCTGTATTTCTAATAACATTAATAGGGCTTGGCCCAATTAAGGCCACCCATCTTGGTTGCTGCCTCAGAGTGGTAGAACAAGTCCAGTGGTGAGTGGCTGTGGAATTGCTGAGTGAATGATACCATACCCCCTGGTATTCACCAGAAATATATTGATGGTATAGGAGTTTTACAAGGGATTGAAATTCTTGAGTGAGCAGGTAAGGGTGGGTGTAGAAAGCTTTAGATACTGATACTAATGTTCATGTGATACAAAGTGAATGAAACAATTAATTCTGAAGCTCCATTCTTGTTCTCTTGAGGATGTCCAGAGCTTAGGGCTGTGTTAAGCATAAAGTAGATGCTTAGTGAATGTTTATGAATTAAGATGAATGAATGATCAGTTGAATGAAAAAAATGGAAGAATTTTTCTAAAGGTTATTGGCAAACTTGATGAGAACAATATTTCCTAAAATCCAGATATGCTTTCTTTATAACAACTCCAGCTAGTGTTTTAGATAAGATGGTGTGAGTTCAGTGGCATTGTAACTCAATAAATGTCCCTGTCTGAAGAACACAGGTGAACATTCCGTACTGACCTGAATGAAGGCCTATTGTGTACTTGTTTGTTGGAAGGCTCCCTTCTAAGCTCATCATAATTTTTGTTTAAGGAATTGTCCTTTTCCTTTCTTTGTGGAATTTTTTGACAAGCAGAAGTTTAATGATCAAATATATCAGGTTTTTTTTGGTTTACACATTTTATATCTTGTTTAAGAAATTCTTTACTACTTTTGCAATTAAAAATATATTCTCTATTTTTTTACTAAAGGTTTTAAAGGTTTCCCTTTCTCAAATGCCATCAATCCATGAAGAATTGATATGTTGTGTATAGTGTGAAGTAGAAATATAATTTTATTTTTTCCTCCATATCATTATGATTCTCCCAGTTGTGATTTAAACACGATTTTATGAAGTAATCCAATAACTGTGTTTTATCATTTTTGAACTAAACATTTCACTAGAGTTTTTTGGGGGGTGGAGAGTGGGGAAGGTGCACAAGTAATATTAATTTCATCTCCCAACTGACGTGACTGGGAGCCTGTGGTTAGGAATTCAGGGTGAGGTGTCCTACCCCCCAACCCTCCTCTAGAGTCAGGTCTGTGACAGGCCACCACTCCCTTCTGGTTGCAAGTGTATTTCTCATCTACTGAGGATGTCAGCACTTAGTATGTGGAATCCCCTCCTGATTCTAGAATTTCTGCTTTACCTTCTCAGTCTGCTTTGTCCTCTTCCAAATTCGCACCTCCTGTGTGGCTCAACAAAACTCCAGCTTTGGGCTACGAGAATAGCAATTTCAGTACTAGATTTTTTTTTTACTATTAATTCTGGCCTCAAGGATTTTGAAAATCCCCTTTAATTTTCTGACAGCTCCTCTGTGCATTTAATATGTATTTAAACAACTTAATTAAAACTTTTAGGTGCTTTTTTCCCCCATGAAGGAGTCTCTAAGAACCTACTCTCTCATGTTGTTGACATAGAAGCCTATAATTTTTTGTGTTTAAATCTTTGATCTGTAAGGAATTAATTTTTAAATATTAAAGGGTGTGATAGGGATCCTGCTTTATTTTTTCTAAAACCATTCAGTTAACCCAATTATTTATTGAATAATTCACAAGATGGTAGTTTTAGAAGGCAAATATTCAACGTTGTACAGGGTAAAGGACATTAATACAAATGTGAATGAGACATAGTCCCTGTCTTAGAAGATCTCACATTAAACAAATGACTCCTATTATTGCCGTTTGCCAAACTGCATTGCATATGATCGATTTTCTGTATCACCAGGACCATTTGTACTAGAGATACCTCCATCTCTTTCTAGCTCAAAATATTTATAGACATACATATAGTGCTGAGAGTATAATGGAGGATATATTAACGATTTTGCATGTTCATCGTGTTACTATACATAGTAGATGAGTTTCAGGAAAGTTGTATTAAATTTAAATCATGTTTTCAATTTTCTTGGCAAGTCCTCTATTAAAGGGGTCTTACTTTGAATTGTTTCCAAAGTTGTTTTGAAGAGTACATAATGACTCCCTAATTTTTCTATGATGCAAATGGGAATTCTCGTTTACTAGGTTTCTTAGTGGAAGATCTAGTTGCATAACCCAGGTTCTTTTCTAAAAGGGGAAGAAAATATATAAAGAGACTAGTGTTTTAAAAGCAAAGCAAATCAATGTGTGTTTTTAAAAATGCGTTTGCTGGAATACTGACTTAAAGACATTTCTCAAGGATCATTTACATGAATTAAAATTTGTTTGCCTCTACACGCGAGGCAACATTTTGGGTGATTTTTTTTTTTCAAAAGCTCATTTTTAAGCTTCATAGGATGGGTGCCAAATGGTATTTTAAAAACAGACAATTATAAAAAGAACGTGCAGTTTTGCCTGGAGTGCAGATGGAGCCGGTGTCAATGGAAGGCATTTTGCCTAAGGACACAGAGAAATGACTTTTTTATAAAGACCATAAACTTCACTTTTATGTTTCTGTTCATCTTAATTTGTGGAAGGTGGGGAGGCATTAAATAGGGGCGTAGGGGCTCAGTCATTTCAATAATGTCATTGCTCAAATTTTATATCAATTATGCCGTAAAAATCATTGACCTTCAAATTAGTAGTGAAAGGATACGATAATTCTGGTTATTTCTTATTACTTCTCTTATTGATTTATTTCTACTGTGTGCAGATGGAGCCTAATTCTATCTTGTAGCTATAACTAACATATATCTTTATAGCTCTTCATCTTGGCCTCTGCAGCACAAAGTATATTAATAATTTAAAAACGACTGTAGTAACTCTCATGATCAAGTGTTACCTTGTGCCAGGCATTGTAGTAAGGACTGCAGAGGCATCGTTTCGTTCAAACTGTAAAACAGAAGTGAGGAACCAGAGAGCGTTGGAGAGGAAAGGGCCAGAGGCAGGATCTGAGCATGTGCTTTGACTTTAAATCCTTTCCCTTTACCACCCCGAGGATATTCTTTGTAAAAACACGTATGTGAAACTTCTAGTGAGAAGATGAAATAAGTCTTCATTCATCGACATGGAAATATGTCTGCTGCATATTGTTATATGCAAAGCCACATTGGAATATAGTGTATGCATTTGCCTACCATTTTTGTAAAAATAAATTTGTGTATGTGCAAAAATGGCTGGATAGACCCCTAAACATTAATAACAGTTACCAGTGATTTTTTTATATTCTTTAAATTTTTGAATTTAATTTTTTGGTCATAGTTTTTTATTACAAGCATCAATTCTGCAAAAGAAATAAGCAGCAGCATATGGCTGTGACTGGGATCTGTGGTTTTAATACCAGGTGCTGCTGCATCACTTATAGATTATCATCTATTTTTCATTATAAAGCCAGTTCTCATTATCATAGTGTTGAGATAAAATTAAGACTGCCTGGTGACAATTTCTCATTAATTTTCTATTTTTTAAAAAATGAATTCATGATGGTTGCCAGAAGGGAGGGAAGGGTGTTGGGGGACTGGGTGAAAAAGATGAAAAGATTGACAAGTACAAATTGGTAGTTACAAAATAGTCATGGGATGTCAAGTGCAGCAGAGGGAATATAGTCAATAATGTTATAATAACTATGTCCAGCTGGGTTCTGGAACTGTCAGAGGGAATACTGTGTAGAGTATATGGTTGTCTACTATGCTGTACTCCTAAAACTAATACAAAGTAACATTGAGTGTAAACTGTAATTGAAAAACATTTTTTTAATGAATTCATTTTTGTCTATCTTTCCTGTATTATTTAGCCTTACTATGGATGTGTTAAACTACAGATATCCCTGCCCACACTGGCCTACATAAAAAGGGAAAATTTATTTGCTCAGGAGACTGGGGTGTGGAGATTCTCAGTGTTATTGGGTGCTGGACCTGCTTCTTTGTGATTTGTTTGCCTCTGCTGTCCTGTGACAGGCTTATCCTCATTCTGGTTGCTCATCCTTCTATAAAAAGGCTGTAGCCATTTCAGCCTCCACATCCTTGTCCTACTCTCCTCACAGGGAGAAAGACCATCACCTCTGTTATCCCCTAGGGAACCATAAAGAAGGTTCTTTCCACCCTGACCAATGTGGCTCAGAGGGGTGGGCATCGTCCTGCAACGGGAAAGGATGCCAGTTTGATTCCAGGGGTGCACATGCCTGGGTTGCGGGTTTGATTCCCCAAACTGGGGCAGGTACAGATGTTTCTCACATGAATGTTTCTCTCCCTCTCTTTCTGCCTCCTTTCCCCTCTCTCTAAAAATAAATAAATAAAACCTTTTTTTTTTTTTTAAAGAAGCTTCTTTCCCAGTGAATGTCTCCTTGTTTCTTACTGAACCAAGTAGGGTTACCTGTATATTCCTGAGGCAAATACTAAAACCAGGAGCTGGAGCTATCCCAAAGCTGAGATGGGGGCAGTTTTCCAAAGGAAAGTGTGGATGTCGGGGGTGGGAGGTGAATAAAATGGAGGCTGGAGAGGACACTGACACATCCTCATTGGCTGTCAGATTCTGGTTCTTCCTAATTGCGTCCTCTGAACTTCTCCCCCGACCCCCACGAGTTCTTAACCCTCCCTTATTTGTTGTTGCAACAGCTTTATTTTGTTTAATACTGAATGATTTTCCTCGTTGAAGTTTTTATCCTCACATCAAGAATCTAACAGAACTTGCCTTTGGCCACAACAGGAAACCCAAACTCTGATATCCACTTAAATTTTTCTCTCCTCAACCATTCCCTACCACTTGATTGATCTTTCTAAATGAAGTTCTCATTTGCTCCTTCCCTGCTGAAAATCTTTGATGGTTCCTTGCTGCATGACAGGTTAAGTTCATTCATCTTATCCTGTCAGTTTAAAATGTCAACAATCTGGCCTCATTCACGATTTAACTTTTGCTCTTGATCTTCCCTTTAACTATTTCCAGAAAACACCATATTCTTTCTAATCTCCATAACTTTGAAAACAGTGTTTCCTCCCACCTGGAAATCCTTTTCATAGACCTGGGTGACCAAGGAACATTCCATCCTAGGTACTTCTGCACATGTCTGCCTTTTTCTCTGTTACAACAGTTCATTAAACACAAGTAACAGCAATATGTACATAAATGCATAATTCATTGATTAATTTGTGTATCGATCCTGGTGTATAAGGTCCCGCACGAGTGGGTGCCCACCTACCTCCCACCTTTGTGTCAAACCCTCTTATTTCTTGCTTGCTACACCTTACCTCACAGCAAGTGCTCAATGCTGGTTCCTGTTTTAGGGAGTCTATATGTATATCTTCCTCCCAAAATGCTCTTTCCTCACCTCTTGACCTGGATAAACCCTACTCATCCATTAGGTGTCTCTAGGAATGTCGTATCTGTAGGGAAGCTTTCTGTAACTCCCCAAAGTAGGTTTGCTCCTCCTGTTACGTGCTTTTGTAGGAGTCTTAACTTTCCTTTATGATACTTACCTTATTGTAATTAATTATTTATTTGGTTATCTCTTCCTATTTCTCCCAACATACTCTAAGCATCTGGTACAGAGACTAGTTCTAGTGGATGCTCTGTTCTTTGTTGAATAAATAATGGTGGATGCCTTTCCCACTTTAATCCTCACTGGCTAGCAGGCACTACTTAATCTAACATTGGTTTTACCTTTGGATAAAAAAACACACCCACATCATTTCATTAGATTTAGAAGTCTTCCGGGAAATGGACATAAACCACCAACTCTAGAGCTTTGAAAGTAATTTTACTTCCAGCCCTTCTTGGTCCCTTCCTCCTGTCCTTGGTCACCCCTCACTTGCCTAACAAGTGAGTCATTCCTGTCATATAACATTTCAGAAGAAACTCGCATTTGCTACTTGGTGTCCTCTTCTATATCTTCTCTGGACCAGTATAATGCATAAAATAAAAGACTGTAAATATTAAATGAGCATATCTTCATCATGCCTGGGATTTTTCCATCGATAGAATGCATGTGTGTTCGTCTGTCTGTCTATCCCCTCAGTTTCAAATGAGATCTTATAAAATTCTATTTTTAAATCATGTATTAAAAATCCAATTAACCATTTAAATTGGCTCCAAAATTCTTTCAATTTGATCATTCTTTTTGACTATTTTAAGACATATTTAGTGAAAATCTTATACTACTTAACTGGGTCCACAAAGTTTCAGAATAAATTTTAGAGAAACTAATTTCAGGTATTTTCTCATTGATTCTACAATATTTTTTTTTCCATGAGGGCTATAGAGACAAGTGTTTCTCATTTTACTTAAAAAAAATGACATGGGGACAATGTCAATGATCCCACTCTGTTTGCAATGGTGGCAATATTTTAAATCTTGGCTGTTCAACATGGCATCATTAGCTATGTGTGGCTATCGAGTACTTGAGCTATAGGTCACACAATTGAGAAACTGAATTTTTGATTTACTTAACTGTAATTAATTTAAAGAGTCACATGTGGCTAGTGGCTACTCTACCTCACAGCATGGCTCTATTTGTTCAAAGTGATGGATGAATGGGATTTTAGATTGCAAAACAGGAGATAGGAAGTGACTGTTAATTTTGGCACCGTGTCCCTCAATTCCTCAGGTTGGTGAAGGAACTATTTAAAAGCAGAAAACTTATTTCTAGTAGGATGCCCAGGCTACATGGAACATTCTATGCTATAACAATTACACATAACCTCATCTGAAATACTGAAAGATGGACTTCCACAAAAATAATTTATTAAGCATGTTTATACAGATACGCTTAGTATCTTCTCTATTATAAGGCCCTGATGCAGGAATGTTTAAATGTTCCTTCTGAATCATACCAATAACATAAGCACGTGTTGTGCCTGAGTGTTTGTGGAAATATTGCGCATCCGCCCAACTCATCACCTGTTAAGTCACATCTTTGTTTAATTTTCAAGATGAAATGATTCATAGTCATTTCATTCATGGGAATTGGTGCCAGTTCATTTCTCGGAGTTCAATCTCTAGCTTCTGGAGTTGAGAAACAGATATCTTATTATAAACAGGCTGTATGCAGAGCTTTCTTTCTTGTTTCCCCCTGGAAAAGTACCAGTAATTTCATATTTGCTCTAATAAATCAGTTTCTGGAAGAATGTTTGTTGACATCATTTCTGTTATCCCCTGCAGATTTGACATGGAAAAATAGTTCGGTCATGTTCAAAATGGTAGATTAGCCTGAGAAGTGTCTTCCTGCCTGTTGTAGCCCCCACTCTTTCGCAGTCACAACCTCGGGGAGTTCTTACCCCACCTAGCACGAGAGGAAAGCCATTGTGAAAGGCGGAGTCAGAGCTACACTGGGGAGAGGCGCGGGGAACTGATCCCCTTAATGCACTGATTTCATCGTGTCCATGTTTAAGTTGTGGTTGCTGTTTGCTTTCATCAGAGACGAGGCCGAAGTCCCAGCCGGCATTCAAAGCTTCCTGTAATCAAGCAAGCCAGACATGCAAGGTGAACCACACTGCAAAGGCTCACAGTTACAATTTTATGTGAATTTTGATCCAAATTAACATCAAGAGCAGTCTTAAAAGCAAACAGAAAAGGAGACTATTCCATAAAAAAAGCAACTTGCAGCGTCCTGGAAGAGAAGAAAGGTGTCCTGTCTGGAGCCCACACTGCTGTGACTGTAGTTGAGGAGCACAAAGGCACTCGGCACTCGTGCAGCAGCTGCTTTCCATGCTCTAATTCCAATAACTCGCCGTGCACTTCCTGAGCACCTGCTGTGGGCAAAAACCGGGCTCAGTGGTACCTGAGGGTCCATTTTCTGCCTGATTGATTATTTAAGCCACGTATTTTAAAAAATGAATTGTGGGAGTTCCGGCCAAGATGGAGGCATAGGCAGTGGCATTGTGCTTCCTTGCGCAACCAAAACTAAGGACAACAAAAATTGAGAAACAAGAAACAACCAGAACAGAGGGAAATTAACTGAACAGAAGTCGGGCTCCAGTACATCCAGACCGGTAGGGAGCGGCGGAGTCGGAGGCCTGCGGAGAGGGGTTGAGGGGTCCAGGCAGGGGCACGCAGGGCGCAGACGGTAGCGGATGGACCGGTGGCGGACCCTGGGCTCGGGAGGCGGCTAGCAGACCCAGTGAGGGGCGCAAGGCAGCTGGCTGTTCGCAGACACACATTCGCGTGCAATCTAAGCGAAAACGGGCAGCGCCGCCGCGTTTCAAAGCTTAAGAGCCCCGTCTGGGAGCTGAGAGCAGGAGACTGTCTCAGCCTCACAGGAGACTTCTCGGGGAGGCCCACAGAGTCCAAGAAAGTGCACAAGCCCACACGCCCGGGAGCCAGCACAGGAAGGGCCCAATATGCATGTGGGAGGCCGTGGAGGGGACGGAAGTCCTAGAGAGAGCGGAGCAGGCGCCATTATTCCCTCTCAGGCCCCGCCCTCACATACAGCATCACAACCCAGCGACTGGGGTGCCCCGCCCTGGTGAACACCTAAGGCTCCACCGCCCTTACGAAACAGCCACAACCAAACCAAAGGAAAATTAAAAAGATGGCTCAAACAGATTTGAAAGCCCCAGAA
>PVIA01013435.1:0-32147 GCA_004024845.1 Tonatia bakeri | reverse complement strand
TTCTTTCTCTTTCCTTTAACCCTCAACTGAGGATATGTTTATTGATTTTAGAGAGAGACGAAGGGGAAGGTGGAGGGGGAGAGAGAGACACTGATGTAGGAAACATTGATCAGCTGCTCCTGTACATGCCTCAACCAGGGCTTAGTCATTATTTCCTCAAATAGGCTCTCAGTCTCTTGCTCTGTCTCTTCTTCTCCTGCTATCCCCATGAAATGCATCTTGTTATGCTTCATGTTGTCCCCAACATGGGGGCCATGGACCAGTTCCAGACCATGGCCTGTTAGGAACCAGGCCACACAGCAGGAGGCGAGCATGGGGCAAGCACGTGAAGCTTCACTTACACTACTTCCTGAGCACTGCCTCCTCTTTTACCCCCTCCCCAACCTTCACCCCCATCGTCCATGGAAAACCTGTCTTCCACAAAACCAGTCTCTGGTGCCAAGTAGGTTGGGGACTGTTCCCCTAAAATGTCCTCATTTGTTCCCCTGGCTGGTGTGATACAATGGATTGACTGGCTGCCCTGCAAATCAAAGGGCTGCAGGTTCAATTCCCAGTCAGGGCTCATGCCTCAGTTATGGGCCAGGTCCCCAGTAGGGGCACATGTGAGACAATCACACATTGATGTTTCTCTCCCTCTCTTTCTCCCTCCTTTCCCCTCTCTCTAAAAATAAATAAGAAAAAAATGACCTCATTTTTTTTAAATGCCTTTTTTTCTTTCTGCTGCTCTGATTGGGTGTTTTTTTTCTACCTTGTTTTTTAAATCACTGATTCCATCCTCTGCTTCATCTAATCTATGGTTTATCCCTTCCAATGTATTCTTCATTTCTGACTGGTCCTTTTTCATGTTTTCTATGTCCTTTTTCATGCTCTTGAGCATTTCATGTCATCCTTACAAACATTGCTTTGAACTCAATCTGATAAACTTACTTTAGCTCTTTTTCTGGAGATTTCTCCAGTTCTTTTGTTTGGGGCCTGTTTCTTTGTCTCTCCATTTTGGCTGCCTCTTTCTGTTTGTTTCTATGTATCAGCTAGATCTACTATGACTCCCAGTCTTCATGGGGTGGTCTCATGTAGTAGATATCCTGTGGGGTCTAGTTTTGCAGTCTCATTGATCACCTGAGGTGTGTGCTCCAGGGAAGTCCTTTGTGTGGGTTATGTGGGCCCTCCTGTTGTAATTGAGAATTGATTGCTATGGGCACTCAATGTTCATGTGTAAGATCGACCCCCAGGTTGGCTGGCTGTAAGGCTCAACCTACATCACAGTGAGTGAGCTGCTGTGCAGGTGTGGACCACACAAAGTGGAATATGCCTCAGTACAGGGAACCAGTCTGTCTGCCAGTGGAGAATGTAGCCCAGCCTCTGACTCGGGAAACTGGCTGGGGAGCAAGTTGGCACACAGGACCCGGGCCCATGGATCAGTTTTCCCATTGGGAATCAGGCCTGCATTGTACCTAGGCTGCTATGAGGCTTGCTTTTTGCTAAAACTTCCTCACCCTGAATTGAGGCAGCAAATGTTTACTGCATATCTTTAAAGTAAACTCCTAAGGTCTGTGCTAAACCTCCCAAGTACGGAGTGTAACCAGTTCAACCACTTTTCCCCTTGCACGTGCCACATCCTTTTCTTTGAAGTAATGAGTAACATTCTTTCCTTTGTTATCTGTAAAAGGCAATCACCTAAAGCAAACCTGTGCATCGTAAATGAGGACCATCCTTCAAGTAATGTACCCAGAAAATCAAGAAAAGTCTGCCCAGGCAGGGGTCGGGGACCTCTCTTACTTGAGAACAGCCATGCTGTCCCGTTTCCTCCACGGGTCTTCTGCAGTCCGTGTGGATTTGTTCATCACAGCCGCAACACACAGACCCCACAGGCTGGAGTGCACATCACCTCAGCAGGGCTTGGTGCCTGCCAAGGACTCCCTTTGGATATGCTGCTTGTGAAGCTTATTGGATCCCACTCTGTTGTCTGAAGCTAACCACTGGGTGTATTGGTTCTGGGCCTCTTGGAAGAGACTCTGGTGCAGACCAGTGTCAGACCTGTTTGTCATGGACCCTGGGCAACCTGTTTGGAGCTATCAGTGATCCACAGTTTGTGGCCACCTCTGCTGGGCCTGAGTGCAAATGGGAAGGACCAAGCTGGGCTCCAAGGCCAGCTTTTACCAGCACCAGGCCCTGGGGCAGGTCAGCACAAGTCCCAATCCACCTCAAGATCTACCTCCACCTGCCTCTGCCACCCAGATGCGTGTTAGGCTCAGTCACTGAAAGAACTTCTGGCTGTACTCCTCAGCAGAGCATAGCACCACAGGTTGGAGAGGGTACCAGAGCCTGGGGCTATTGTTTTCCTCCAGGCTGATGCCCCACAGAGGGGCTTGCTCCACCCAAGAATGATGGAGTCTGCAGTGCAGTAGAGTGACTCAGCACACGGTTGCTGGCAGCTGTCTCTTCCGCTCCCTCCCCAGAGCCATAAACCCCAGAATCTCCTCACGTGACTCCAGTGTGCTCCACCACCCCTCTGGCAGAGCCCAGAGTGAGTCGCTGGGAATAAAACTTTGTGCAGTGGCTCTTTTTAAATAGAGTATCTTTGTCTCTGGTAAACTCCTACCTCTCCCAGGCAGACAGAAACTTCACTGCTTTTCACAGCCAGATGTTATGTGAGCGCCTCTTCCTAGTTCTGATGCTGTGGGCTGGGGAGCCTGGCTTGAGGATTAGAACCCATGCTTCTCGGAGGGAAGCCCCCCTATCTACAGCTGAGATATCCCTCCAGAACCTCAGCCACTACCCACAGGAGCAGCGCCAGTCCTCTTCACATCTCCACTCTTCCTACCAGTCTCCGTGCGGCTTCTTCTGTAAATCCTTTGTTATAAGACTTTTTTTTTCATTCTTTTATTAATTATGCCATTACAGTTTTCCCAATTTTTCCTCTTTATTCCCCCTCCGCCCTGCCCCCTGCAACCCTCCAGCATTACTCCCCCACCCTTAGTTCATGTCCATTGAAGTTGGTTGTATATATAAGGTCTTTGAATTCTGTTTTCTACACCATTTTTTACTTCTGCCCATCTATTCTATGCCTACCAATTATGCTTCTTCTTCCCTGTACCTTCTCTCCCTTCCTCCCCTGCCCCTCCCCACTGAAAACCCCCCATATGATCTCCATTTCTCTGATTCTGTTCCTGTTCTAGTTGTTTGGTTTTTGTTTTCCTTATTTTCTTTATTTTTTTTTTAGGTTCATTTGTTGATAGTTGTGAGTTTGTAGTCACTTTACTGTTCATAGGTTTTGGTCTTCTTGAATTTCTTAGATAAATCCCTTTAACATTTCATATAATTAGGGCTTGGTGATGATGAACTCCTTTAAGTTGACCTTATCTGGGAAGCGCTTTATCTGCCTTTCCATTCTAAATGATGACTTTGCTGGATAGAGGAATCTTGGATGTAGGTCCTTGCCTTTCATGACTTCAAATACTTCTTTCTAGTCCCTTCTTGCCTGCAAGGTTTCTTTTGAGAAATCAGCTGATAGCCTTATGGACATTCCTTTGTAGGTAACTGTCTCCTTTTCTCTTGTTGCTTTTAAGATTCTTTCCTTATCTTTAATCCTGGGTAACTTAATAATGATGTGCCTTGGTGTGTTCCTCTTGGGGTCCAACTTCTTTGAGACTCTGGGCTTCCTGGACTTCCTGGAAGTCTATTTCCCTTACCAGATTGGGGAAATTTTCCTTCCTTATTTGTTCAAATAAGCTTTCAACTTCTTGCTGTTGTTCTCCTTCTTCTGGCACCCCTATAATTCAGATATTGGAACATTTAAGTTGTATCAGAGGTTCCTCAGCCTCTCTTCATTTTTTTTGAATTTTTGTTTCTTCATTCTATTCTGGTTGGATGTTTATTTCTTCCTTTTGTTCCAAATCATTGATCTGAGTCCTGGTTTCCTTCCTGTCACTGTTGGTTCCCTGAATATTTTGCTTTATTTCACTTTGGGCATCTTTCATTTTTCGACCAAGCTCTATCAGTTCTGTGAGTATTTTGATTAGCAGGCCTTTAAGCTCTCCATCAAAGAGGTTGGAGCTCTCCTTATTGCTTAGCTCTCCTTCTGGAGTATTGGTCAGTTCTTTCATTTGGGTCCTATTTCTTTGTCTCGGCACCCCTGTCAAGTTGTAAGGGAGCGGGGCCTTAGGTATTCACCAGGGCAGGGCAAACCTCCTTGCTGCATTGGGGTGCTGCCTCTGGGGGAGTGGCCACAGAGGGAACAATACAACTGGCCTGCTTGGCTCTAGCCCCACTTTCCAATGAACCCTCATGTGACACTGGGAGCTTCTCCCACCGTGGCAACCCCCACCATAGTCCACAATCAGCTCTGAGTCTCAGCTTCCCTTCAATCAGCCCCGCTGGCAAGATGTGGGAGGCCTCGCTGCAGCCTGCCCGGCCCGCATGCGAGTTCTCTCATCCAGCCCCACCCACATGGTCAGCTGCCTTGCCTTGGGTTCTCTCCATCCACCTGTCTTACTGGTCTGGTTGGTCTCGTTGACTATTCTTTAATTCCTGGGTTGTCAGAGTTCCATGCAGTTGATCTTCTGGCACTTCTGGTTGTTTTAGATTGGTTGTTATCCTCCTTTTAGTTGTGCAAGGAAGCAAAGGGTTTCTATCTACTCCTCCATTTTGGCTGCAACTCATAAGACTTTTCTTTAACAAGTCATTTGATCATTTCAGATGACTGTTTTATAATTTAGTTGTAACTGCAGTCTGATCCTGGGAAAATGTGAGAGCAGCTTCTACCTACTCTGCCACCACCTTGGATCTTTGAAATTTCACATTGTTGAAATCTAATGTATTTTTTTTTTAATTCAGCAAAATCCCTAGTCAAAGTTTAGCTTCTAAAGTTCATTTTCAGTTTCAAAATTGTAGAAAAGTCTAGACCCTCTGCCTCAGCAGTCGAAGTACAAGGTATATTTCTAGGCGGAAATTCAATTCTTATGCAAAACAGACTACTTAATTGATAGGAAATTTTGCAAAATATTCATACCTTCTCTTTGTAACTATTATGTCCAACTTCTCAATTTATTATTTTTACTTTTTATTGAATTTATTGTTGTGACATTGGTTAATATAATTATATAGGTTTCAGTTGTACAATTCTATACTTCATCTTTATATCGTATTGTGTGTTCAACACTCTGAGTCAAGTCTCTTTCCGTCACCATTTATCCCCCCATACCCTCTCTACCTCCCCCCACCCCCTTTCCCTCTGGCAATCACCTTACTGTTTCTGTGAACTGTTGTCTGTGTCTATGAGTTTTTCTTTATTTTCTTTAAGATTTTCTTTATTTATTTATGTATTTATTTATTTTTAAAGAGAAGGGAAGGAAGGGAGAAAGGTAGAGACACATTAATGTGTGGTTGCCTCTAGTGCACCCCATATGGGGGACCGGGCCTGCAACCCAGGCATGTGTCCTGGCTGGGAATCAAACCAGCAACCCTTTGGTTCATAGCCCATGCTCAATCCACCAAGCTACACCAGCCAGGCTATGAGTTTTTCTTTTGTTTGCTTAATTCCTTCACCTTTTCCACCCAGCTTCACAACCAACCCCCCTGCCTTCTGAGAGTCTTTTCTCTATGAGTCTGTTTCTATTTTATTCATCTATTTCGTTCATCAGATTTCACATGTGAGGGAAATCACACAACACTTGTCTTTCTCTGACTGGCTTATTTCACTTACCATAATGCTCTCCAGGTCCATTCATGCCATAGCAAAGGGTAAGATTTCCTCTTTTTTTTTTTTTTAACTACTGAGTAGTACTCCATTGTGTAAATGCACCACAGTAAACATATCAACTCATTTACTGATGAACACTTGGGCTGCATCCAAATCACGCCTATTATAAATAATGCTGCAATGAACATAGGGGAATATATATTCTTTCAAATTAGTGTTTTGGATTTCTTCATATAAATTCCCAGAAGTGGAATTGCAGGATCATAAGGCAGTTTTATTTTTAATTTTTTGAGGTAACTCCATGCTGCTGCCCACAGTGGCTATACCAATCTGTATTCCCACCAAGAGTACAAAAGGATTCCCTTTTCTCCACACCTTTGCTGACACTTGTTGATTTATTAATGATGGTCATTCTGACAGGTGTGAGGTGATATCTCATTGTGGTTTTAATTTGCATTTCTCTGATAATTAGTGACACTGAGCATCTTTTCCTGTCTATTGGCCATCTGTATGTTCTGTTTGGAAAAGTGTCTGTTTGAGGTCCTTTGCCCAGTTTTTAACTGTGGTGTTTGTTTGTTTGGGGGATTTTTTGGTATTGAGTTTTATAAGGTCTTCACAAATTATGGACATTAAGCCCTTATTATATGTATCATTGGCAAATATGATCTCCCACTCAGTGTGTTGTCTTTTCATTTTGTTGATGTTTTCTTTTGCTGTACAAAAACTTTTTAGTTTGATGTAGTCTCATTTATTTTTTTCTTTTGTTTCCCTTTTCTAAGGAAATATAGTGTAAAAAGTATTGCTACAAGAAATGTTCAAGATATTACTGCCTATGCTTTCCTCTAGGATTTTTACAGTTTTGAGTCTTACACTTAAGCCTTTAATCCATTTTGAATTTATTCCTGTGTATGATGTAAGAAGGTGGTCATTTTTTTTTCTTTGCATGTATCTGCCCAATATTCTCAACACCATTTATTGAACAGACTATCTTTACCCTATTGTATGTTTTTGCCTCCTTTGTCAAAACTGACCATAAAGGCATGGGTTTATTTTCGGGCTATCTGTTCCATTGATCTATATGTGTTTTTATGCTAGTACCATGCTCTTTTGATTACTTTGGCCTCATAGTATAGTTTGATATCAGGTAGCATGATTCCTCCAACTTTGTTCTTATTTCTCAAGATTGATATGCCTATTCAGGTCTTTTATGTTTCCATATAGATTTTTGGAATAGTTTTTCTAGTTCTGTGAAATATGCCATTGGTATCTTGATAGGAATTGCACTGAATCTATAGATTGCTTTGGGTAGTATGGACATTTTAATGATGTTAATTTTCCCTGTCCATGAACATGATATATGCTTCCACTTATTTGTATCTTCTTCAATTTCTTTCATGTCTTCTAATTTTCTGAGTATGGGTCTTTTATATCCTTGGTTAAATGTATTCCTAGGTTGTTTGTTTGGTTGGTTTTTGTTGATGCACTTGTATGTGGAACTGTTTTCTTAGTTTCCCTTCCTGATAGTTCAGTATTGGTGTATAAAAATGCAACTGATTTCTGAATATTTATTTTATATCCTGCTACTTTACTAAATTCAGTTGTCAGTTCTAGTAGTCTCTTGGTGGATTTTTTAGGGGTCTCTATACACAGTATCACATCATCTGCAAATAATGACAGTTTTACTTCTTCCTTTCTAATCTGGATGACTTTTATTTCTTCTTCTTGTCTGATTGCTGTGGATAGAACTTCCAATACTATGTTGAATGAGAGTGGTGGGAGCGGACATCCCTGTCTTGTTCCCAGTCTTAAAGGAAGCACTTTTTGCCCGTTGAGTATGATGTTAGCTGTGGATTTGTCATAACATGGCCTTAATTACATTGAGGTATGTTCCTTCCATTTCCACTTTGCTGAGAGTTTTTTATCTTATTTATAAATGGGTGCTGGATTTTATCAAATGCCTTTCCTGCATCTGTTCATATGACTGTGCTTTTTATCCTTCATTATGTTTATGTGGTATATCATAATTATTGATTTGTGGATATTGTACCAAGCTTGCATCTCTGTAATAAATCCCACTTGTTCATGGTGTATGATCTTTTTAATGTATTGCTGGGTCCAGTTTGCTATTTTGTTGAGGATTTTAGCACCTATGTTCATCAGCAATATTGACCTATAAGTTTCTTTCTTTGTAGTCTTCATCTGGTTTTGGAATTAGGATAATGCTAGCCTTGTAAAATGAGTTTGAGAGTCTTCCCTCCTCTTGAATTTTTTGGAATAGTCTGGGGATAGGTGTTAGTTCTTTTAAGAATGAGTTTTAGTCAGCCAGGTGAGGTATTCTGGCAGTGGAAACAAAAAGTGCAAAGGCCCTTGGGCAGAAAGGGAGCCTCTTAGGTTCTTGCACTTGTCAAGCTTGCTTCTTCTGTAGCCTCTCAATTCTCTGTGCCCCAAGATCCTGAAGACACATTTCCTTTTACACTTAAATTAGATGAAATTCCACTGCTTCCACCAATGGGATATACTCTTTGCATTTTAGGCAGGGATTTTGGCCACAGTCTGCACTCTTTTCTCAGGGTCACATTAACCTGAATCTCTCAAATAAATTCCTACCTCATTGAACTCGTTGGCTAGAAAGAAGTTTCTGTGCTAATGTATAGGTGGACCCATTTGGTTTCTCTAAGGAAAAGTAAAGAGTAACCTTTTGTACAACTAAGTATTGAAAAGCAATCTGGTTTCCTCTTTTCCTTTTGGTCCTTTTCCTTGGTTCTTCAGAATGAGCCACTGGCACTATTCTATACACTGCCGGGGCAGCAGAGCCCAGCACTCCCTCAGCAACACTTGTGGCACTGGCTCGTCGCCTCCGCCCCTCCCTGTGACAGCAGCAATCTCCCAGCATACTCACGCCAAACACAGCCAGAGAGAGACACTCTGCCCTCCGAGGTAGATCTGAACTCAAGAGAATCTCCCCAAGTTTGCTCTTCCCTCATTCTAATCCATTTCAGTAAATGCATCCATTTTTCAAGCCAATATCCCAAGAATCATCCTTGATTTCTTTCCTTAGCCGTCACATTAAGCAGTCGGCGAGTCCTGACAGCCCTGCCTCCAAAACACGTCACACACTAGCCCACCTCCCTCTGTCATGACTGCCTCCACCCTCAACCAAGTCACCACCACCCAGACACTTGCCTTGGCCTCCTATCTCCCCACTCCTTGTCCTGCTCTTCAGTCCATTTACTTCAGCTAAAACAATCTTTTAAAAATTCAGATCTGCTTAAGGCCTTCCAACGGCTCCCCATTGTCCAAAGTCCTCAACTTGGCCGTTAAGACCCCGTGTGGTATGTTCATGACAGAGGCCACTCCCCTCTCACCCTCAGATCCAGTCACACTGACCTGCCTGTGGTCTCTGAAACAGCCCTGGTCTCTCACCTCTGAGCAGTCTCAAATTCTATTCTCTGCCTATAATGCCGTCTTCACCCATTCTCATGATCCAGAAAATTCCTTCTTCCTTTTCAGGGTTCAGGTTAAATGTCACCACTTCAGGAAGCCTTCCTTGACCACCCCCAGACTAACTTAGGTCCCCTTGTTTATAGTTCTTCTTGGTCATACAGTGACATGCTTACAATCTTGTGTTTCACGTCTGGCTCCTCTGCCATCCATCTGTGAGCTCAGTGAAACTGCTCTCTTTCTTGCTCACCACTGTATTCCCAGGGCCTAACATGATGGCTGGCTTACATCTGGCACTCGGTGAGCGTTAGCTATGGAGATGATGAATGAGTGACAGCTGGGATTCTGGAATTGAGCTTCATCGAGTCCCTGGCAGGATCCCATAATCTTCTCTAGGGACTTGGCTCTTGGAAGGAAAAGCTCCCTAGGCCCTAAATTTTCTAAGAGATACTGCAGAGTCATTTTATAGTTTATCCAAGCATGGGATCTAATCCTTATTTATTCTAAAATAGCTATTGATTATAGGTATGTATGAGGCTGGAATTTAATCTTTGAATTTCCTCAGTATTCATCCAGAAACCTGGCATAGAGGGATTAAAAATGCAGACTTCTGGGGATTCAAACCCAGCTCTCTCACCTAGGCAACTGACTTGTCTTCCCGAATCTTCCATGGAATCTGTTCTTTATAGAGTGAAATGAAAAGTTAACTAACAGCATCCATGTAACACTCAGTGCCTGGCACACAGGAAGACCTTAATATACCATTATCGTCCATGTCAATAGGTTGATGCCAGTTTAGTAAGAATGCTAGGCATTTCTTCATATTCCCACTAGGTGTCGGCACAGACTTGGTTAAAACGACCTACAAGCCCTAAGAACCCCGGAACAAAAGGACCCTGGCGCTGGAGAAACTGAAGACAGAGTAGGCAAAGATCTTACAAAGGCAAAAAAGATTTGAACCCACTTGTCCTGCCTCCTTAAGGGTAGCAAACTCAAAAGCCATGGTCGGGAGGCCCTGGGCTAGGCTATTTTACCCATTCCTGGTAATAGGTAGCTGTGAGTGCCAACTACGCGACGGGTGCTATTTGAAGCACTGTGAAACAGGAACTCACTGAATTCCCAGAAACCACCGTGTGGGGTCGATCCTGATGTCTTCCTCATTTTACAAGTGGGGAAAGCAAGGCACAGGGGAGTCAAGTAACTTGTTTGACGACACACAGTAGGGACAGAAAAGTCCCGAGGGAGATTTAGAAGGGATGGACAAGACGAGGAACGTGTGGAGCAGGAGAGAGCAGGATCATAGCTAAGTTCAGACGGCAGGCGGGAGAGGCCTTGGCAGGAATCGAGATCGGCTGAGCAAAATTTTAGGGCAGAAAGACCTTCCAGGTCCACGACGTCAGAGCCCAGCTTTGGTGCCATTTCTACCACCTAAAACTGAGCTTGCAGGGTGAAGCGGTCTTGAGAGTACAGAGGAAGGGAACCACCAGGGCGAGAGTCAGTCCCATGTTAAAAGGCCCTGTCTCATCTTCTCCAGTTTTCTGGGGCCCCAAAGAGGAGAGGATTGGCCACTGAGGTCTTGTTGGTGCCCAGACCTGGCATTAAGGTTACAGGAAGGCAGAGTCCCTCTGAAACGGACCTTCTGATTCTTGCTCAACAGCACACGTCACCGGGCATAGGTTGGCAAAATCCCTTTCTCGCTTTTCTCATATTTTATTTTTCTTAGGGGTAGAACGTACCTAAAGTCCCTTAGATTATGGTAGAGCTTAATGGATTTTTGCCCATTAATCTCCAACCAGATTAAGATATAGACCTTTTCCAGCACCCCAGAAAAGTTCCTTTTGCTCCTTTCCCATTTCTACTCTGCCTCCAACCCAGATAACTATTCTGATTTCTATCATCAGAAATTAGTTTTGCATGCCCTTGAGCTTTATATGAATGAAATCATACAATAAGTACTATTTTCATGTTTGGATTCTTTTAGTCCACATACTGTACGTGCGATTAATCTGCGGTGTCACGTATGTCAGTATTTTGTACTTTTAGATGCAAAGTATAGTATTCCGTTGAATAAAAATGCCATAGTTTGTTTATTAATTCCCCTGTTGGTGAACATGGAACTATTTCCAGTTCGAGCTATGACTACATCTGCTGCACAAGTCATTGTGTAGACACAGGCACTCCTTTCTCTTGGAATGGATTCCCAGGAGTGGAAATTCTAGGCTATAGCATAGGTGTATGTTTAGATTTAGTACAAACTGCCAGTTTTCTCATGTGGTTGTACCAGTTTTCTCTCTCACTATCAGTGTGCAAGAATTTCAGTTGTTCCACCTCCATGCCAACACTGAGCCCCTTCTCTTTTTCTGAACAAGAGTTTTCACTCAAAGACTCCTCTTTTCCTCCAGAGTTGAATTTTGGGTGTGCACAGCACAGGTGCACTGATCCCTCAGCTCATAAGCATCGAGATAGTGAGAGGCCACATGCAGTTTGTTTGAGTCTCTGCCAGAAAAGAAATGGGCATCTTCTTGCCATGGATGTACCCCTAGGAACTGCGATGGCCATCTTGTGACCATGAGCATGAAAACAACACGAAGACGGTAGAACAGAGATGGAAATGACTTGAGAGAGAACATGGCCTTGATCACTTTGCCAAGCCACTCAACCTGCCATTGAGTGGTAGGCTACTTATTTTTTTAGGCCAGTTCAGCTAGGATCTTTTTTTTTTTCTTTTAGAAACTTGTAATATAAAGGAACTTGCGATTGTCAAGTCCATAAACCTTCCTTGTAACCAAACCCAGGGGTGCCCCTCATAGTCAGCCCCACTGAGCACTCTCTTTCTTGAAACCTTCTCCCTGGGACCCCATGCTCCCCTGGTCTTCCTCCTCCTCCTCCACTGGTCACTATTCTCCGCCTCCTTTCTTGGCTCCTCCTCTTCTGCCTACCATCCGATCCACCGCCCCTCCCTTCGGATCTCACGCTGCACCACGGTATATCACTTGTGCGCGGATGTTACCCACATACGTATTTCCAGTCCGGGTCACTCTTCTGAGCCAGCCCCAATCTCATACAAAACTGCCCCTCTCCACCTAGATGCCACACAGACACTTCAAACTTACCTTCTCAAAGCCAAACTCCTGACCTTCCCCCTCAATCTGACCTTCTTCGGGCTTCACCACTTTAGTGAAGGGCTCTTTCACTCCTTCATACTCAAGACAAAAACCCAGGCGTTACTGCCAATACCTCGGTACCCAACCACATCCGATTTTACTTCCTTTACATCTCTACCTTCCCAAGCCACCGCCAGGTCTGAGTCACCATTACTTAGCACCTGGATAGCTGCACAACAGCCTTCTAACTGGTCTCCACACGCCGACTTCCAGGTGCCTTTAGAAACCCAGACTCGGTATCATTCCCCTGAAGAAAATGGCTTCTCATTACTCTCTAGATAAAACCCAAATTTGTTAGGGCGCTCTACCTGCACTACTCCTTGCTCACCGCTCACCCTGCTTCCTCCCACCTTCACCTCTAGGACAAGTGGTTCTTTCTGCCCAAAACATTTGCCCTCTCACTTTGGTGCTGTACAACTCCTAATTGTCCTTGGTCTCTCGGCCTAAATGCCAGCTTCCCAACACCTAGGTGTTGGGACTCCATTACTCCCAACACCTAGGACTCCATTAATTTTTTATAACTATACTTCTCCCCACAGTACTTCCCGTGATGCATTGGTTCGATTACAATTATTAACATACAGTATATGATGATTGTCCTTCCTCTCCCTTCCCCCAAGTCTTCCTCACTAGATTGGCAAGGCTTTGAGGTTAGGACAGCGCCTATCCTACCCTCCATTCTACCTCTTTGCCTTTAGCACTGCACTCATACATAGTAAGTGCTTAAGAAATGTGCTTAATTACCTAATAATTGAATACACTGACTCATTCAACCCCCATAACAACCCTGTGAGGTAGGTATTTCATCAGACAAGGGGAAGCTGAGAGTCTGGGTAGGCAAGTGGTTTGCCCAAGGTACAGGGCAAGGGGAGGAGTCAGGTCTTGACGTCAAGTCCGGTGCTAAATCCAGAGCCGGGATTTTTCCGCTCCTGAGCCTTGGCCCATTGGCGAAAGGGCCAGGAAGGGAGCGGACTTTGAACCTTGGTCATCCACGTGGACCAGAGGCGTTAGGGGCTCATTTACACAGACCGAGTTACGCCTCCGCTGAGCTCAACGAGTAAAAATCACAATCTGCTGCATATGCATGAGGGGACCATGGGTCCGTGATTCTGGACTGCCCAGGATGCGCCTGACTAAAAATTCTTCTGGCTTGAAGACTTTAGAGCCCCCACAGTTCCGCACACGTAAGAGGAAACTCCTCAAAAGGTCATTTGGAGTGAATATGTGAGGGATATCGGGCAAGGGCATCCTCAATTTGGATCTTATGGTCAGGCATCTTCTATAGACAGCTAAATCCCAGAAGGGGTCCTCGGCCGGCTGGACTAGAAGACGAAGGGGGCGTCTCCTCTGCTTCCTGAGACGTCTGTGGCGAGCTGAGGTGGAGGCCTGCTGCGACCGCGCAGGCGACAGTGGCGGAGGCGCCTAATGACAGGGCTCTCAGGTACCGTGGTGTCGGCCTCCTGGGGGAGGGGTCAGAGGCCCCCAATGCGTCCGCGCCGCCATGTTGCCCCTTCGGGGTCACCTTAGGCGTCTCCTGTCCCTCTCTGGGATTTTCTTTCCGCGCACCCTCTAGCCACCTATGTCCGGTGTCACGTGATTGCCCTGTCTGGGCCCCAGCCGGGGCCTTGGGAGGTCCTTTCCTTGACCGAGGGCGGGTTACGGGACTCCTGGGTTCTCGTTGTGGCCTCCAAGGTCAGCACTTGCCTGTCCGCTCCCAGGATGGGGCAGGCAGAAAGGAGGGAGCACAGGGTTGGGGGCGCAACCACCTCTCTTCAACCCCGGGTCCCATGGCAGGGGACCCGACTTCTGAGAGGCCTGTCACTCTGTCCCCGCCACTTCAGTTGCATTTTTATGCCAGAAGGGTTGTGGGGTATAGGATAAAAGGGTCTCCTGCCCTGGGCCCCTGCTTCAGGGTCTGGGGTGAGAGGTTGACTCAACTTTGAGTCTCGAGTCCTTTTTTTACGCTCTTTAGCTTTACGTCGTCTAGACACCCGTTCCTATTCTTCCATTATATATGGGGAGTGACCCTCAAGGGCAGCCGAGGGAACGGAATGCCTGGCACACTTATAGCCTGGAAAGAAGAATGGGGGATGGGGGACAGTTGCTTTTTCCTTACCTCTTCCAAATCTTTGATTTCCTTCCAGGCCTCCGTGTCCCTTTTCAGTGCTAAATGTTGGGACAGATCAGGGTCTGTCCTGGGAAAGAAATGGTCTTTCTTATTTATAGGTTTGGATCGTGTTTTATCCCTTTCAGGGAACTGGTGTGTTGGGGACAGCTTCTGTTTGCCCTGCCTGACATGGTCCAACCATCCCCTCAGCCTTCTGGACAGCAACACCAAAGCCAGGACCAAAAAAAGTTCCAGCTTAAGTGCTAATGCCAAGTGTTAGATCGTGTTTATTTGTTTTAAATAAGAGCAAGCAAATTAATGTCAAGCAAATGTGTTAAAAGATTCAGAGCCCTTGCCAATTTCCAGTGACCATATCAATTCTGTATCTGAAACTGGTCTTGTTATAATTCCTGCCAAAAATAATTTAACCTTTTATGTGTAATATGTTGTTTGGAGGAGGAATCTGGAAGTCTGGGTTTGGCCACCTTTTTGTTGTTGTTCTCTAATATTTGAAACACTGAAACATATGCATTCCATTTAAACCTGTGCTGTGTATGTACCAAGGACCATGTGTTGCCTGCCTCTCTGACTTCTGTCTGGGAATGCTGAGGAATCTGGGTCCTGCCAGGGGGTGGACCCTGTGGGAAGGACAAGGGGATGAGGGGAGGGTGAACAGGATCCTTCCCAGAGAAGACGGTGGCGTGTCTCTGGGGCATATAGATGAAGTAAGGGGTCACCAGGGGGGGAAGAGACTTACCAGATTAACCTTGCCTGTGTGTGCATGTATGCACTTGTGCATATTTAAGTCCTGGTGGGGAACTAACTGCAAATTCAGACTCTCACTGTAGGGTGCTGGCTCCTGAGCAGGTACACGTTTGAAAATAGAAGTCTAGCAAACAGCTCACAGCAGGCCTCCTCCCTCATCCAACACACGTGTAATAAACTGTTGCTGTTCCGCAGCGGAAGCTAAAGAAACTTGTCCTCCTTGCCCCTTCCTTCAGTCACAATCCAGATACTCCACAGATAGAGGTAACAGTGTCACGTAATGCCCCCGAGAGTCGGGGTACCCGAACTCCCCTGTGGCTTAACTTAAATTGGTTGGGCTAAGAAACTAACATTCTTCTTGGGGCAGTCTTACCTATTGCTGCAGCTCCACACAGCCATCCAAGTTCTCTCCCAACTCAGCTCCTCTAGCCTTGGCCTTGTGGGGGTAACAGATAGTTTAGGGAAAGGTGTGGTCTGTGGACTTTTAGCCTTGTGGACTAAGGAATTTGCAATAAAACTTTGTAGTCATTTTCAGTTCCTCCCATTGCTTTCTATCAGAATACAATGTTTTAATGGTATCACTGCTGGCAGGGGAGGGGGGGCATTATAAATAAGATGTGTTTGGATCAGACCTCTAGGCCTAGCACTGGAATAGAAAGTGAACACACTCCTGTCTTCTCTGTTGGGTTGTGTTTGCTGCCAAAGCATGAGGGTTTGGGAATGGGGGACCAAAGGAGGGCGTGGACGTGTACATTCAAGCCCGCCCACGCGGGGTAGGTCATCACGGCAGCACTTGTTTGGAGGTCCGTCATCTCACCATGCCCTGAGCCCTGCTGATGTATGGGTGGAGGAAGCCCCACAGATGGTCTTTGTCAAGATCCTCTGGAAAGCCCTGGGGCTCCCAGCAGCCTCCTGCCTTTTAAAGGTAGCGCAGGAGACTTAAGAGAGGCCTGCTGTGTCCAGAGCAGCCAGACCCATACTTGCTGCTGCAGCCTGTCTCCCTGAACCCAGCTACCCCAAACCTGGGCTGAGGTTAGAGTATCTGGGGCAGTGGGAACACCCCTCGAAGGCTCTGAAAGGAGGGGCACCCTTCATTGAGAACACATGTTGAAATATGTTCATGGTTCTGGTGGTTTAGTGTGGAAAACCACAGAAACTCCAGTCTTCAGACTTGCCAAGGGATGGGCTTCAGAAGGGAGGTGTGGGCACTGCCTACTCATGAGGCAAGAGGAGACCTGTTTTACCTTCAGGCTATGGTAAGAGCTGGAGCCACCCAGCCTGAGGAAGATGGAGTCTCAGATTGCACGTCCCCATTCCAGTCCCGTGAGTCCTGATTGCTATTTTGATAACAGAATGTCTCCAATGTGTGAGAGTTCACTGGGATCTTAGCAGCCCTTTTACAGACAGGAACTAAAGATGAGGGTAAAGAAGGGACCTGGCCAGGTTCCCTGGGCTGACTGATGGCAAAGCCAATATCAGAACTGAGGTCTGCATCCTCCACCCCCATAATCCTGTGATGCTGGGCTCGAGTGAGAGGTGCTGGTAGTTGGGTTGAGAAACACAAGGTACTTGCTGAGAGGGAAACATTAGGCTCAAGAGAGCAGAGTGCTTTCTGTTCCAGAGTGTGTGTGACAACTGTGACTAAGGGATTTGAGGAAGTGGCAGAGAGAGAGACTTATGGCCCTCCAACTCCCTCCCTTGGTGTTAACCCAGGAACAGGTGTGTGGTGACAGGGACACGTAAAGCTACAAAGCGGAACAGACAGCAGGGCCAATTGGTGAGGCAGTCAGCTGACCCCATGCGGAAGGAGTCCTGATTCACTGAGTGGGAGAAGGGAGAGAAGTCGAGCTCAGCAGGCAACCCACCCACCCACCCTGACTCAATGGCAGGGGAGAGCCCAGGACCAGGGACCTGGTACACACCCCTAAAAATATGGAGGCTACTGCTAGAAGCATAGAACCCAGCACTGGGGAGAGTGAGCTGGAGAGAGGTTGCTGGGGTAGCGGAAGAGACCCTGGAGAAGAGCAAGACCAGGCAGGATGCCTTTGTAGTGGTCCTGGTGGAGGTTGTAGGGCTTGGAGAGGTGAGCTGGGTCAGGGAGGCACCGCAGCACACTGCTTATCCTATACTCATTGCCTGAGCCAGCGCCCACCCTGCCCAATTCTCATTTCCTTGGGGCTCCTGGATGGAGATAGGGCTTTGTGTTCTGAAGTTCTGATCATCCCCCCCATCCCCCCACTGGTTACTAGTGCCCCATTTTGAGGGCCACTCCCACCATTTGCCTCCTCCCATCTTTCCCAGTGATTATCTGACAAAACCAAGTTCTGATCACCCTCCCATTGGTCGCTAGTACCCCATTTTGAGGGCCACTCCCACCATTTGCCTCCGCCCATCTTTCCCAGTGATTACCTGCCAAGGCCCCTTTCCCAGGACAGGTGAAGGCACCCACTCCTCTGGGAGGGGGTAGTGATCTCTTACTCCAAGACCTCTAGTGAGGACTTCTCTCTTAGGGGGAGGGGATATCCTTCATCTCAGGACAGTGTTGAGATGGAACTGGCTGTGTGAGGGTCCCAGTTCCTGTTTTGTTGCCTCCCCCTCCTGCCCTCCCTCTCTGAAGGATCCTGCTCGCTCCACAATGGGCACCTAAGCCCAGTCTTAGACGTGTATATCGCAGCCGCAAAAAAAATCACAAGAGAGAACTTTTTGGTGCGCCTGCCCCGCCCCGCAGGGTCCTAGGACACTGCAAGACGGGGGAGGTACTTTTTTTATTTTTTGTAGAGGTGGTCCCTGTCCTCCAGGAGCTTACAATCTAGCTGGGGAAACACAACTAATGCACACTTACACAATCATTACAATTAGCAATTACCACAATATTGACCACAATTGCGTGAGACCAGGGAAAAGATCAGTGACAGGCTGGGGGCTCGGAGAAGGTGTTTTAGTAAAGTTGGGATTCTTTTACTGGTTGAATAGGTCCGAATTGAGTGACATATTTTTTTAGGGTGGGGTGGGCTTGGGAGGCAGCGAGGGGGAATTGAGAGAGCAAAGGCAGCAGGGCTGGAACGCACAGGCCATAGACAAGGGACAGTGAGAGAGCCCCACTCTGTTTCTTAACCGTCGTCCTCCCTCTCCCATGCCCTCCAGTCCCGCCACACAGGCATGTAGTTGGCTCCTTGTCTGCAGATTCAGGGCTTCGGCTGGTGGTGTTGGAAGGTCCATTCTGCCGGCCGGTGTGGTTGTCTGGATCTCTGTGGTGGGCCTGCTGGCATGGCTGTGGGGCTGGATATCGCTGTTCCCGCTTGGTCCAGATCAGAATGCCTACACCCAAATCTCGGAGGTCTGCTCCCTCTATCCCCCCTCCTCCCTCTACCCCACCCCCCACTGGGACGGGTGCAAAGGGGGCTGGGAAGGTATCTGGTATTGTCGTCATAGCGGTACTGCTTCTCCGGAGGCCTACCAGCCCCTTACTGACCTTGGCAAGTGCTCCTCTGGCGAGAGAGCACAGGAGACCCCCCATTCCCAGGCAGCACTGGCTCCCATGCTGGGTGAGATGCACAGGAGCACCTGGTGACAAGGCCGCCCAGGGCTGGGGGCTGGGGCCTCAGTTGGGGGCCCGCCGGCGCTCTCCCAGCACCTGCCGCCCGGTCCTCGACACGGTGTACGCCAGCTTCTGCAGGGAGTACCTGAACACCTGTAATGAGAGACCCAGGACCTGCCCTTAGTGGCCGGCACCCGCAGCCTATCTGCAGCGCTGCTGTGCCCGCCCCCGCCCCACCCCCTGCCCCGCCCGCCAGCCCTGCTGGGAAAGGCGGGCAGGGGCGCAGCCTGCCCACAAGTCAGGGCAGCTGGAGTTTTTCCAGCTGTGCTGAAGGCTGCATGGCGGCAAGCTGATTGGACCTACAACTTATGTATACCTCACTTCTTGCAATGGGCTGGGTCCCTGGATGATTTCGAAAAGGGAATCCTACCCAGTAAATGCAGCATTCCAGGAACACCTTGAAGGAAATATGCAATTCCTTTGGCAAAGAATTCCTTAGCAGGGAATTCTTCCTACAAAGGGTGTTTTTAGAGTAAATGATTTTATGGACAAAGTGCTTTCTTCTGATTTTTTTTTTCTTTTTAAACAAAGCGCTTTGCCTCAATTTGATTTTTTTTTAATAAAGCGAAATTGGATTTTTAGGAAGCGCTTTTTTTCTTCCATTTTTCTGCAAAGAGCCTTTTCTTCTATTTTCCTCATAGCGCTTTTATCCGATTCACTTTCTTGTTTGCTCCTTTGTCTAATTTTTTTCTGCAATGCGCTTTTTATCTAATGCAATTTTTCTAAGTGTTTTTGTCTATTTTTCCTGCAATGCGCATTTTCTCAAATTCACTTTTTCCCATGAATTACTTTTTTCTAATTTGTTGTGGGTTGGTTTTCGCTAAGTGCTTTGCATTTGTTTTTGAGAAGTGCCTTTTTCTAACTTATTTTTTGTCCCAGCCCCGCAATCACTTTATTTTTTTTTAATGCAATTTCCCCGCAATGCGCAATTCTTTAAGGCAGAAAATTTTTGCTCTGCAAGTTGTAAAGTCTGTTTTCACAAAACAGACATGCCCCGCCTCCCTCCTGGGGTCGAGTCTGGGTATAGCGGGTTTTTCTTACCACGTTGGTCGCTAAGAGCCTCGGCGTTCCTTGGCGGCTGGCGCCCGCCGCGCCCCAACTCTTTGTTCCCGGCCGGGCGCGGGCGCACTGAGAAGGGTCTGCGCTAGGAGGAGGGCGCAGGGAACGGGTGGGGGCGCGTGGTGCCGGCCGCGGCACTCGGGCAGGCAGGGATCGCGGCAATCAGGATAGGACGGGTCGGGGAGGCGGCAATTACAACGTGGGCTTGCCGGTTTGGGGGCGCGTATCAGGACCCCTCTCCCACCCAGAACCGGGGCCCATTTACCTGCAGCAGCACGCGAAAAATGTACCAGCCGATGATGAGCAGTTCAGCTGATGCTACCGCCACTGCCGCCATGGTTCCGAGAGTGGGGCGTCGAGTGAGTGTGCCGAAGACTGCGGGTTCGCCAAGGGCCGCTGGTCTCTAGGAGTCCGCTGTTGGGCGCACTGCCGCAGCCGCGGCGGCCGCGCCTTAAGTATCCGCCCGCCACCCAAGTGCGCATGTGCATTTACGGGGGTCTAATGGGGCGGGGGGTGGGGGGTAAGCCGGAGGCGCTCCTCATTCGCTGCGAGCGGAAAAAATAATCCATCTGCTCTTTCCACACCGACCCCCGCCTCCCGAGTTTCATCTTAACCCCTTTCCAGAAGATTCCGCCGTCCCCGCTTTTGAATTTTAGTGTAAAATGGAGGGGAACTGCAACTCTTAGTAGCATATAGCACAAGGGTAGGGAGGGGTGTGTGCCTCTCGGTGCGGACCTCCTCTCTTCGAGCCCAGTGCCCCGTACCGTACCAGAACCCACCTTGGGCACAGATGGAAACCCAATTTAGAGAGGGATCATCTACCCCACAGAGTACAAAGGATGCCCCTTCCCGGAGTTTTAGCTTCACAGGGCCCTGTTCAGCACTCTTTTTCTAGTATTTGATGTGTTGTAAGTCAGCATCTTCTGTTTCACAAGAGTGTGAGCGTATAATCTTTCTGTGATCCTTGAGTCTTTTTACGGTTGCCAGACCTACGGTGGTGGCGACTGTAGGAATCCTACAGTGCACTAAACTCTAGGCGGGAAAGTGGTAGTTACCAGGTATCTTTCCTGTGCGAAGGTTACGGGAGGATTGGCGCCTTTGTACACACGGAAGGGATAGGATGAGCTCTCCCGTGAGTGGTCAAATGCACCCTGGGATAGTTTGCTTTTGGACAAGTCATTTCAACCTCTGTCTTCTGCTTCCCTCCCCGCCAGACCCCGGTAGGTCTTTCTCAGCCCGCAAGGTTCTTTGTACCCGTTGCGCTGGGCGGCTGGAGCGAGGTTTTGCTATCGCCACCAGAGGGTTGTGGCTGCGGCAGCTCCGTTTCCAGGCGCAGCAGTTAGACCTTGCTGACTGCGGTCTGCGAGCGCGGTCACCGCACACCAGTGGCCCACCTCTGGAAAGCACCTTTCTCCAGCACGCTGCCGGGCACAGGGGCCAACTGTCATTTGTCCCTATGTGGACGGAAAATAATTTTAATTAAAAGCTCACAGAGGTCAGGTTCTATACCGTGCCAGCAGCAGTTGGAGAGTGTAAATCATCCAAGCGAGGTCAGTTTGGATGAAATAGCATGGTGATTTTTTTTTTTTCTATATTGACTTTCGAAGAAGTTGGCTGGTTTCGGCAAAATGATTCCAGGCTGTTTGAAAAAGGCAAGCTCGTCCCAGGCTTCCATCTTAAAACAAAATATTTGATAGTGCCGCCGCCGCTGCAGCTTCCCGCAGCTTGCGAAGATCCATTGCTTGCGATCTCCTCCGTCGGCAGTGCGTGCGCCGCCAACTGCTTTAACTCTACTCAGCACCTGCTGTGAGAGAGAACCCTGTGCAAATCCTGTGGGGCGTGACCCTCGGGTGGCAACCACAGGGCGGTATTGTGAGGTCTGGACCCCTTGAGGACGGGCCGCAGCCCCAGGAGGCGATACATGATCTCTGCTGGGCAGGGCCCAGGCAAAGCCAGTCCACTGTTCGGGACCTGCGGGAAGAGCCCCGAAGAAGCCCAGGGGAGACACCCCAGGAGGCTTCCAGAAATGGTGACTCGGAGATGAATAGACTTCCACGGGTGGGCAGGGAGGCAAGGGCATTCACATTTATTGTTGTTAATCATGATCCATTTTTCCAAATAAGTATACATTCTGTTCCTGTTTTTTTTTTTTTTTTTGTCTGTCTGTCTGTTTTTTGTCTGTTTGTCTGTTATGTTGACTTTTCTCTTCAGGATCCCTGCTGCCTTGGTGATCCCAGGCTGACAGCCAGAGAGCACAGCGGCTCAGCTCCTGGAGAGTGAGGGTTGAAGAAAGCGGAGGGCAGCCGCCCACGCCCGCTGGCTCCCATTAGGTCGGTTCCTGCAGCGGTGCCCAGCGGCCTTGGCGAAGGCCCTGCCTGGCAGAGATCATGTATTGCCTCCAGTGGCTGCTGCCTGTCCTCCTCATCCCCAAGCCCCTCAACCCCGCCCTGTGGTTCAGCCACTCCATGTTCATGGGCTTCTACCTGCTGAGCTTCCTCCTGGAGCGGAAACCTTGCACAATTTGTGCCTTGGTTTTCCTGGCAGCCCTCTTCCTCATCTGCTATAGCTGCTGGGGAAATTGTTTCCTGTACCACTGCTCCGATTCCCCGCTTCCGGAATCAGCACACGACCCCAGCGTTGTGGGTACCTAACAGCCTGCCTGTTTAGCTTTCCAAGGAAGCAGAAGACGGGAGGGGAGGCATTGACATAGGTCATAAAGCATTGGAGTTTCAAATCCCGCAGCCCGCGGGTGCCACATTCCTGACGGCGCCTTTTTGGCCTGTGATGTTTTATCCTTATAATGTGAATAATGGCACTGACCGGTGCTTTTATTGTAGAATCCTATAGTCGTGGGTGGTCTTGTGGTTGTGTGTTCTGTTCCCATCTTGGTCCCAGCTGGCAGGATGGCCACCCCCCTCGCCTCATTCCTGCGAGGAGTCTGCACCCATCCTGATTAACCACCCCAGCATGACCTGGGCTGATAAAATGCCAAGTCTCATTGTCACCTCTGTGACCCCTCCTCATCAGGGTCTCCTCCTTTTCCAGTATGTTCCCAACTTCTCAGTCCCTCCCTTTAGTTATCTTCTACCCCTTTCCTTTTTGGGGGGAGCATCTGTCCAAGACAGTGCTCATTTTTGCACTTATCTCGAATTTAAAGAGATTGCTGACGCCCGAGAGCCTCGCTTTTTCATCCTTCTTTCCCTGGTCAGCAGGCTAGACAGAAACATGTCTTGACTGTTCGTTCACAAAATCTCCAGTATTTTTTCAACTTCATTTTTAAGAAAGAAGTAACAAATACATGTTACTCTTTCACCGGGGGGTTTAAGCCCATGCCCAGCCTCACTTCCTTTGCCCTTCCTCCTGCCTCCCTCAGCTGTCCCCAGGAGGGGGCGGGGGTGCCTCATTGTGTCTCCTGTGCATGCTCCGCAGGATTGAGGTGTAGCGTGTTCGTGTAGATCTAGACCTAGCAGTCCCCAGCCGAGTGAATGGAAGAGTACTGTGTGTTTCGTAACAGCCACGATCTCCTTGATAGGTGTTTGGATATTTTTTGGTGTGCTGTACGTGTGTGTGTATGTGTACAAATACATGTGTATATTCCTTTTCAAGAAGCTTTATTGAACGTGTTCTGATTTTGAGATTTAGCAATAGCTAGCCACAGTGGGTGCCGCTACAGTGTTTATTTAGCATGGGTGTTGCAGAGTGACCAGCACACTGGACTCCGAGGTGGTTCAAACGAGATAGAGAGGAGCAGTGGCCGTCATCCTCATGCCTGGAGCTCCTTCAGTCCTGCACACAGAGACTGTATATTTTGAAGAATACACAGGAAGACTTTGTGACTGTCACTTGCTTTTTTTCTGTTTCTGCACTTCTGTAACAAGTGTCGGCAACAAGACTTTCTCCTGGCCCTTGCCCCCTGGGGATGAGCATGGTTGTCCCTCCAGTCTGCACCATCTTTCTCTTGCCTGAGCAGGGAGGGAGGTGGGCCAGGCTGAGGACAGAACTGGATGCAATCCATCTAGGGAATGGGACCTCAAGGCCACACTTGTGGAACATTTGGACTGCATTCTGGAGCTTTTACTTCTGGTGTGTTCATTGCACAGCTGTTTGAAATGTTTAATAAAGCTTTATAAACTTTATTTTGTGGTTTTATGTGGCTGCAGTCCATTTGGGTCGTGGTGTTGAATTTCTGAGTTGGTGGGGGCCAAGGGTAGCATGGAGGGGCTGAGTCCTTGGCGCCAGAGTACCTTAGCCCAAAAATTTGATCTCCTCTCTGGAGAGCAGATGGTGGGGTTGGGGGAGGGGGGGCAGGGGGCAGGCCAGGCGGTGAACAGGAGGGAGTCTGAAAGTTTTCAGAGATGAGACACTTGCGTTTCTCAACTCCCATGGCTTCTCGCCTGAAACTGTTTCCCTCCATAGGAGATTTGAGTAACCGATCCCCTGACAACTTAAGACAGCTGGAACCCTAATCATCAAGGATTTTTATGGTGCTGCTTTTGAAGTAAAAATAAAATGAAACCCCTTATGGCATCTGAACTGGAAAAACAAATAAGGCTGGCCGTCCAACCAGGGGCCTTAGGCTTAAAGCAATGGGTAGAAGCACAACAGAGGTGTGGGTTAGTGTCGATGTGCATGTACTCCCGTGGCTGTGACCTTTGAGACAAAGCAGGGCAGCTTGCCAGGGTGTCCACCTCTCGGTATCTTTTAGACCTAACAGGAGCACTGCGTGTCCAAGACAGAGCTGTTCTGAGGGTTTGCTGAGATAACAGTTGCAAAAGGTCTTTGGTAATTTCATAGTTCACCTGTTTTACCTAGGTTTTTAGTTTCTTGCTATAGTTCTGTGTAGTTTTCTCCTGTCCTTTTAAATCTCCTTATTGTCAGTTTTCCTTTTTTCATTCCTACTGTTGCTTATCAGTGTTTTCTTTTGATCAAAACTTGCCAAAGCCATGGCTGGTGTGACTCATTTGGTTGGAGTGTCGTCCCGTAACTGAAAGGTTGTGGGTTCGATTCTCTGTCAAAGCACATACCTTGGGTGCAGGTTTGATCCCCGGTCCAGGTGCAAGAGATGCTGGGTCTGGGCATAGAGGCAACCAATCAATACTCTTCTCTCTCTAACAGCAATTTTTTTTAATGTCCTCAGGTAAGGATTATAAATTAAAAAAAAAAAAACTTGACAAAGATTTGTCCATTTTAAAGGTATTTTCAAAGAACCGAACTTTTATTGATTATATCTGCTGAGTAGTTTTCCTGACTGGTTTTCAGTGCTTTTCTGTCTGAATTCTTTTCTGGGTTTCAGGATATATTTCTCGGTTCAGAAAAGTCTTAAGCTGAGGAGCACACATGTGGAAAGGAACGTTTGTTCAGCAAACATCGAGTCCTTGTATTATGCTTGCTGGGAATTTCAGGGGCAAGACCTGGGCCTGACTCCACAGGACCACATGATTCTAGCCTAGTGGGAAGGCTAAGAAAATAGACAATTGCAAATTCCAAAAACAAAACCAAACAAACAAACAAAAAAGGCTTTTGTGGCCCCACTCTCCTGTGGAGACACCTGGATGATAAATGAAGCCAAGATTATTGCTTATTTTGCTCTCCCTTAGAAACCAGCTTTCTGTCGTAGGTCAAGCTTGCTTAAAAGTCACAAATAGGCCTCCCTCTGAAAGATTTCTGACCCTTGCCAGCAGGGAGCCTGCAGCCCAGCCCCTCCCAAGGTGACTGCCAAATCAGCATTCTCTGCCCAACAGTACTTGCCACCTTACCAAGGCAGCACCAGCAGCACCCTGCCCTCTCTTCCTGGACCACCTTTCAGGAAAAGGAAAAGTAGATGCCTCTTCTGGAACAGAGCAGGAGCATGCTGTCCCATTCTGCTGGTCCCTGGGCTCCTAGTGTGACATGGTATCTGCTGGACCCCATGGGGCCTAGGTCTGGGCTTCTTTAGGACCTAGTCTCTGTCCTGCTCTGGGCCTTAGTTTCCTTATAGGTAAAGTGTAGTCTTTGGAGCAAACACAACCTTCCTAGCCCTAATATACAGGGAATCTTTTTTCCTAGGTTCTTAAGATCCTCCTGGATACATTTGAGGAAGGTGACAGTTCTAGGAAGGTGGCAGTGCCATTGTAGGACAGCGTGCATATGCTTTAGCCAGTGAGCCCTGATATGCCTCTGTCAGGAAGCCTTCCTGGATTTCATCCCTCACCCTGGAGATCCGCTTGCCTAAAGCACTTTACTTGGCCCTCTGTTTAATGCTGGTGTCAGGGCTAGGCAACTTTCTTTTGTAGTGATTGGGCTCCTCTTATCTTCTAAGGGGGCCTGAGTTGTTGTTATTCAATCAGCAGGTCCTTGTCAGACTCCCATGTAGGAATGCAGGACTTCGGGCCACATAGTGGACAGGATGGATAGTCCATGCCATCAAGGAATCATCTGTGTGTGTGTGTGTGTGTGTGTGTGTATAAATAAATACATATGTATTGTGGTAGGTGCCATAAGAGGAGTCTGAGAGGGAGCTAATGTAGGCTGGGGAGGACTGATGTTCAGGCTGCCCCTGAGGACAAGTATAAATGTTTGAACAGTAAAACAGTAAATGAGATGCTAATCCCACCATTTGATCAAGCATCTGACTAGGCCGAAAGTAAAATGAAGGACCACCAGTAGTACTTGGCTTACTCTGCTCAGAACCCCAGAAGGCCTTTTGGCTCAGAGATCAGTCTATTTAAAGCTAGAGGACTGTGCTGGGAGGCACAGGGGGTGTCTAAGGCTGACATGGTGGTGGCAGACCCCAATACTCAGTCCCAAGAACTCTCCAGTTTCCAGCTGATTGGAACCATCACAGACAAGGATGTGATGGGACTAAGAGGTGACCCAGTCAGAACAGCATTCAAGGTGGGATTTTTTTTTTTTTTTTCCAGTAGGGAACAGGCTAGCGTTTGAGCAGTGAAAGCAGCAGAGCCATCAAGAAGGTCATTGCCCTTTCTAAGTCATTGGGAATGGGGAAACATGGGGAAGGCAGGAGAAGGCAGGCTGGGAAGGGAGGAGGACGGAGAAAGATGAGAGAAGGAAAGCTGACTCTCATGGAATAGCTGCAGGAAAGGCCAGAGGAGGATTGTAGGTACCCCATCTCCAGCACCCAGTGCAGAGCTCACCCCTCACTTCCACCGCCCCCCCCATATGGTGAAAAGGTCACTGCTCTGAAAAGAGGGAAAACTAAGGGGTGCTCACCTCAGCAAGTGGCCGGAAGCTGATCCTGACAGTGAGGGACTTATCTGATCTCAGCCCAGGACAGCCCCCCTTTCTCAGTGCCTTCCTGAAAGCCAAAGCGGGGGTAGGGCTTAGTCTACCAGGCTTCTAAGGGAGAATTCCATATCTTGAGAAAAACTTCAATTAGGGAGTGGGCTCAAGGTGAAGGGAAGAAGCTGCTTAAGTAGCAGCTAGAGAGGCTTCAGAGAGAAGTCCTTGATCTCCCTTTGGACTATCAGGGCTCAAACAGTGGGTCGGGGTGAACTTGGAAACAGTTTAGGACTAATGAACCTTGAGAGGAGAGGCCTCTGGGAGTCCCAGGCCCTATGCCCTTGCCTTTGTGCCTACGCCCCACTGAGCCTCAGTTTCCTTACCTGTAACATGGGTAGCATAACATGCACCATAGCCTTGCTCAAGGAGAAGTCTTCACAGTGTTAATTCCTCTCTTCAGTGGCCCCCCACCACCAACCATTCTTGAGCTCAGGTACGGATGCGATCTGATCATCAGCTTTCCCATTCATTCATTCATATAAGAAGCATTGAACCTGATGCAGAATGAGTCCAGCCCCTCCTTGAGGGGCTCAACTTAGCAGGAGGGAAGGCAGCGGAAAGTCCCCTAAGTAGATAATTACAATGCCGAGTCATTCAGGCTGTGGCAGAGTTAGCCGAGAGGAATTGTTTGAGAGACCATATGTCTCAGCATGAATTTCCTTATTTTCTACAAGCTCCCAAATGACAGTATCCTGAAAGGGAGAGGATATCAAGGAATAGCTCTTTCCTGAGAGGCCAAAATCCTGGCTTTGCATCCCTGCTTGGCCACCAGCTTGCTCAGGACCTTCATGGATTTTCCTGTGTCTCGGAGAGAAATCACTGCCTGTCCAGCCTTTTCCTCATGAGGAACCAGTGTCAGGATGTGTTTGGGTGCTGTCAGATGTACGTTACACATGACCCTTCTCCAAAGACTAACCCTTTCAGTGGTTCTAGCCTCTCACCACTTTTCTTAGGCAGTTTGGCAGTTTGTGGAAAGTCAGCACTTACATAGCTCACCACGTCTTCCAAACCTAAGCCCTCTGCCGATTCCCAGCCCCTACACTGATAGCGGCTGCCCCAGGGGTGGGAGTGGGTGGGGAGAAGCAGGGAGCTTAGGGCCTGGGCCTGATCCTCACTCACTGCCCATGCGACCTTGCTTTGCTCTGCTCTGCTCACCCTTCTTCAGGGCGCTGGACCAGGAAGTCTAACATTTCTAAAGCCATCTTCTGTAAAACATCAGTGAACTTTACCCTTGTTACTTCAGTCTTGGAGATACTGTGTAAAAGAAAGTGTGTTAAAATAAGCAAGTGTTTAATCAAAAGATCTTTTGTGTTAAAGAGTCAACTTTAAATATCTTGGGTGCAGAACTGTCAAGAATCTTAGCTTGAAGAAAGGATCTCTGAGGGAGGAAGACAAATAGCCCTTCAGTGGTTCCCTGTTACCTGTGGTCCCAACTTCTTAGCTTGGCCATCAAGACCCTACACAGTCCTTGAGGGCATGGCTTAGTCTTTGTCCCTTGACCAGACACAGTACCTGCCTGACCAGGCCTGGCGTGGAACCTGTTTGGTTGTCTGGCTGGCGGGGGGTGCAGGGTAGATGGACAGATGGCTCAGTCAGTCAATGTCAAGACTCCCTAAGGGATTAAGTACCTCATTCTTTCCCAGAAGTAATGGAGTTGGGTTTGTCCCTCAAGTCTCCTCTCGACATCTCCGAAGTGAAAATGTTTCCAGTCTGCAGACTGATATTTTACACACAGACATTACGGACACTAATTTCTCCCAAAAATACATGAGAAGAACCTCATTAAAGGCTCCCCGTGGCAACAGCAGGCTACAAGTCCCTTCCCTCACTGGATCTCAGTTTCCCCACTTGTCAAATGAGGTGGTTGGACTAGGTGATTCTCGAGTTCCTTTGTAGCTCTAGCATTGCCCTCAGATGCCCAGGTGCCTGGGGCAGCAACTGGACAGGGGCATGATGACCCCAGGATCTGGGTCAAGTCCACCTCTTAGAGCATGGAGGAATCATGGTGATGGTTGCAACACCCTTGAAGATGAACTTGGCAGTAACTAGTCAAGAAGTTTTTCTGCTGATGGTGAAATGTCCCGGCAGAATCTGTCCAGGTAGGCTGATGCAGGTGAGGAGCAGGGATGGGCTCTCCTCTTATAATCCCTAAGTAATGTTTCCTTGCAAAATTAGAAGCCTCTAAGACTGGTCGCTACCAACTAGATTCAGCCATTAATATTGGCAAAGTAGGTGATCCATCTTTTCATACACTGTCCTGGCAGGGCTTCCAGAAAGGCTTTCTTCTCCTACCTCTTGAATACCTCCCTGTATTTCATTGTCACTGTGCCTGAAAGCATACCTTCTTCCCACAGCCTCCCAGTTGCCTGTCCAGGTGGTGTGTTCTTTGAGAAGGCTGTGGCCCCGATGCCATAATCAGCGAGAAGTAGCTGAGCTCAGAGTCAGAGCCACAAGGGGAAGGCTTGTCCAATATTGCCCTCACTATTGAAAGAAAAATAATTTATTTCCAATCTCGCCTCAGAACACATACCCAAATTCAAAAAGTATTTTAAAAGATTAGTAAGGAGCTATATATCCACTAAAAACCAGGGAGGAACGGGATTAGATATTTAACAAGTGTCTGGATGGGTGGTACCCAGTAAACTGAAAAGCAACAAAGTGACATCAAGAGAGTGAAGACCAACCAATCTGACTACATCAAAACTAAGTATTTCCAGAGCCAAACAATATCACTAGCAGAACCAAAAAGCAGAGAGGGTAAGCTATTTGCAGATCCATACTGTATGGAAGGACACACGTAAAAACATTAACAGTAAAAATGCAACAGATAAGTACATAATTCACCTAAACAGAGTCCACAGAAGAGGAAATAGAATTGACTAAAATTTTTTTCAAAAAAATATTTAATTTTATTAATAACTGAAGATCAACAATGAAGAACATTAAGGAAATAAAAGTTTTTACCAACAAACTAGGAAAAAAAGTTTAAGAATACCCAATGCTGATGAGGATACAGTGGAATGGGTACTATTACTCAGTGCTAAGGCAAATGTGAATGGATGTAAACTTTTTGGAAAGTAATGTGATGGTCGAAGAGATGGAGAGATGAAAGTTTCACAAAGGGCAAATGGTCTGTATATTTATACAACATTTATTGAATGTTTACTTGGTGTCAGGTATGGTGCTGGGTATTAAAACCGGAAGGTAAGATGTGCCTCCTCAGTCAGAGAGCTAAGACAGACACAGATACTAAAATGATACGCAGTAAGAAGATGGCCGGAGATAGGCGTGGAACATGGGCAAAGCATGGAGCCACTGGGGTGGGTGGTGCCATGTGAAGTTCTGTGGGAGCATCCAGGGCGTTCCCAGAAGAGGTGCCTGGATGAGTAGTCTCCAGGTATAGAGCAGAGACAAAAGTAAGAAGCAGCATGGATGGGCTTGTAGACAGTTCAGGCTTGCCAAAGCATGAAATAAGAGGCAGGGATGGAGAAGGCAGGACCAGATCACACAGTGCCATGTCTGTCCAACTGGATGAAGAACGGGGTCTTTTTTCTTTTGACAAGGGAACCACGGAAGCATTTTGAGCAGGCAGGTGATGTGGTGAGATTTCTGTTTTAACTTGATTATTCTGGTTGCTTGAAGACATTTAGAAGTACAAAAAGGCTAATGAGGAAATGATTGCCTTGGTCCAGGAAGAGAGGGTAAGGCCTGAATTAGGGTGGAGGCCAAGAAGATGGCAAGAAGGTAAAATTAGGAGAACCTGCAGCCCAAGAGTGCCTTCTATGTTTCTACCTTGGGCTACAGGGTAGATGGGAGAATACCCAGGAGAAAGAACAGACTTTGGGGATCTGCTGGAGGAAGATTGTTAAACTCAGTTTTGGACAAGTTGAGTAGAACATGGGTGTCCAGGTGGAGGTAGGTAGAGGGTTTGGATCCAACAGGAAATCTGAACAAAAGATTGGGGTGTGGTTAATGGCAATAATAGCCATGAGCTTTGGTGAGGTGGCCCTAGGAGAACATGGCAGCGGAGAAGAGAAAGGGGGTCCCCCATTTAAGGGGTGGATAGAAAGAAAGAGCCCACGAGGCAAAAAAATGAAGCCCAAGTGGGGAAGTACCTGGAGCCTGCGTTGACATGGAAACCCCAGGGGTGTGGGGCATTTCCAGGAGAGGACAATAGGCAGACAAAAGAGAAAAGCCAGTTAGATAAAGACTGAGAGCCCACTGGATGGAGCAATTAGGGGGCCCTAAATCATCGTGGAACTTGAATCATCATGGAATACAAGGTGGGCAGAGGAAAATGAGAGGGGCAGGGAAAGCAGGCAGCATGGCTGCCTATCCTGGGGAGAATCTGCTAGAGTTACAGTTTGGGTCAGGGAGAAGTTCTGAGCTGGCTTGAAAGGAAATAGGGAGAGACATGATAGAAGAGAGGGTGACAGAGCTGTCACATGAAGTCCTCCTGTCTGCATAAGTCACGGGCAAGATCGGAGGGCAAGGGTGGTAAGGAGGGAAAATGTTCACAGGTGACCTTGACTAGAGCTGTTGTCCAGTTTGAAGGCACATACACTAGTTTGGCGCTCACGGAGGAAGTGTGGGCATGTCCCAAGGAGGACAGATGGAGAACTAGGGGTAAGCTGAAAAGAGAAGGTGCAGAGTTCCTGGAGTAGCGCCAGACACTGAGCTGTCACTGGCATTCTTAGGGATGGATACAGGAAGAGGGTCCTACTGAGGAGACTGAGGAGGAGGGGCCAGAGGAAAAGACCAAAAACCCAGTGAAGAGAGCATTTCCAGAGGTCAGAGTGGCCACTGGTGGGTCAGATGCACAGAAGTCAGGGAGGTGAGGGCATCTCCTGGGTCTGGTCCCTGGGGACCTTTGCCACGGCAGCTTTGAGGATTGAAAGAGAAGCCCACCTGAGAGGGGACGATTGGGGGTCTGGCAGAGAAAGCAGAAGGGCAAAGGGGGCCTGGGGGGACAGTGGGGTCAGGGAAGGCGCCATTTCTCACACGCTGACATTTGAAGGGAGGAGGGCTATGTAAGCC
>PVIA01013434.1:0-32136 GCA_004024845.1 Tonatia bakeri | reverse complement strand
TGGATGTGGGTCAGGGTGCAGACGTGCTGACTTTGGCATCGTTCCCTGGGCAAAAAATTTTCAAGACCTCCTGTCAGGAGGGCAGGAATCTTTTGAGATGATTCTCACAGGACACAGCCACCAATCCTGGAGTCTGGGGTCTTGCGAGACTCCCCAGGGGAAATCCAGAACAAAGGTGGAGGGCGGCCTGCAGCAGGGAAGGGGCTCCCACCCGTTTTCCCGCTGGACAGGGCCCCAGCAGGGCATGCACGCGGTGTCCCCAAAGTGGGGCCTGTGGGCGACATCCCACACCGCTGCAGGGGCACCGCCGTCGTCCTGCTTGAGGCTCCTGTTGCGGGGGGGGGGGTAGTATTTTTAAAAAATCCTAACCCAAGGATGTTTTCCCATGGCTTTTTCTTTTTATAGCGAGAGAAACATTAATCAGTTGCCTCTCGTACCTGCAACTGAGGCACATGCCCTGACTGGGGATCAAACTCGTGACCTTTCGGTTTACAGGACGACGCTCCAACCAGCGGAGCCACACCAGCCAGGGCCTGCTGGTGGTTTGTGATTGTGCGGACTCAGTGTTCGAGGCCGACCCTGGCCTCTCTTCAGTCAGCATCACAGCCAGGCGTGGGCAGACCTGATCCATGACCAAGGCCGTAATCTGCCATCAGGGCCGCTTCCTCCGGAGGCCACAGATGCAACCGTCAGGGCTCACGTGGTCCGACGCTGGGCTCAGGCCACGGGGCCTCTCCTGCTCAATCAGATGGCCGACCGAAGCATCTCAGTTCTTCACAAAGGGCTCCAGCTGCATTTTCTCGGGGAAATTTGAGTAAAGAACTCTTAACCTCTGCTTTCCTGTGAGATAAAAGTAATCCGTTCTTGAACGGATTGCCAGCGGGTGAGATGGTGCGGTTGTTCTGGAGCAGCCTGGCGGCGCCTCCAACATAAAGCTCCCACGGGGCCCAGCAGGTCCCCTCCCAGGCACCTGCCCGAGAGGAGTGGAGACCCCTGTCCACCCACACACTTGTCCGCTATCGTCCACAAAGCCAGGAGGTGGGAACACCCCAGATGTCCGTCAACAGAGCAGGTGGACACCGTGCAGCCCGCGCACAGTGGGACGTCACCCGCTGTGGACAGGGACGCAGCTCTGACATGTTTCCCCGTGGACAACCCTCGAAGACCCTTCGTGAAAGAAGCCAGTCACAGAAGACCACAGACAGCGTGACCCGTTTGTGGGACGTGTCCCGAGCAGGCGGAGGAGACACGGAGAGTGGGCTCGTGGTGGCCGGGGGGCGATGGGGTGGGGAGTGACTGGCGAAGGTGGTCCAGAACTAGAGGGCAGTGGCAGTGGGCCAAGCGTGTGTGAATTCACTAAAAACCACTAAACTGCACCTCTTCAAAGGGTGAATGGTCCGTGAATGATATCTCAATAGTAAAAAGAAATGTGAAAGTGATCAGTTACTCCTCGTAACAATTTTTTAAATTAAAGTTCAGGACAAACGGAGCCCCGACGGATGCGGCTAGAGGGTTGGGTGTCATCCTGCAAAGCAAAAGGTCACGGGTTTGATTCCCGGTCAGGGCACATTACCTGGGCTGCAGGGCCCATTCCCAGTCAGGGTGCTTCCAAGAGGCAACCACTCAGTGTTGTTCTCCCGGTCCCCTTCTCCCCTTGCTCTAAAAACAAATACAATCTTAAAAAAAAAAAAAAAACAGATGGAAATATGGGCACAGAGTTTCAGTTCGGAAGATGGAAAACTTCCGGAAATAAGTGGCAGTGATGGTGACATGACACTGTGAGTGTACTTAATGCCACCAAATGGTACACTTAAGCATGATCAAAAGGATAAACTTCAAGTTATGCTAATTTTCCAAAAAGAAAAGAAAGAAAAACCCTCAACTAAGGGAAATACTGTCTGAATTGTGGACAAGGCGATTTAAAGGCATGCCTTCGTCACCTGCTGCCGGGGCCACTGGGGACTGCAGGCCGTTGTGCCTGAGGCGCAGTGGCCCTTGCAGGTGTCCCGTCCCCCCGAGCTCCAGAGAGTCGCAGTGGACAGCCCGGGCAGTCAGTGAGCCTCCCTCCCTGCCCTCCTCACCGTTGTTTTCACTGACGGCGGGCTAGTTCTGCGCCAGCCTTTCAGCCTGGTCCACGCTCCCTCAGGGCCAGGCTATGCCCCCGTGCCTGGCTCGCGTCACGTGGGGCTGCCCAGGAGTCCGGCCTTGGCCGAGGCCGGAATCTGCTTCTGGGAGCAGATGGGGTGGGGTCTGCACTTCTTCCCCTTGGTCAGTCAGAGGCCCCTCCCAAAGAGCTATCCCACTCTGCATGCGAGAACCTACAAAGGGACCCTCAAAGAAAACCAGACAAACCAGAATTGCTTTCTGGAGGACGGGCCCCTTGTAGGACAGGCTTCCCTGCTGGGTGCACGATCTGGGAAACCCGTCTGCGTCAGTGGACTAGCTGGTGGTGGTGTGAGAGGCTGCGTTTGGCTTCGGTGAATTTTTTTGAACTCTTCCAGTGTGTTTGCCCATTTCAAGATGTGTGATTTGTGAGTGCACCTGCTCACACCGAGCTGAGCGTTCAGCAGTTTCTAACAAAAAAAGGCGTGACCCTGTGCCCTGACCTCCCTATTCACCCAGTCTCACCCTGAGAGCCCTATTTTTTGTTTCCCCGATGAAAAAAGTCCTCAAAGGGAAACATTTTGCCGATGGGGAAGAGGTGAATCAAAAAATGCCAGAAGCACGAAAAGGCATCAGATTCGACAAGCTCAAAACTGTTCTGAGCTCTGGAAAAAACATCCAAGTAGGTCTGTTGCATGCAGTGGAGAGTTCTTTGAAGGTACCTGAAGTTTAAACATGTGAGAGTAAATGCACAGTTTCTTAATAAATAAATTCTGGGTTTTTGAGGGGGTTCCCCCTCATCTGTCCTTCAGTCCCCAGTAGGGGCTCATCTTTGCTGACCGCTCCCGGAGAAGCCAGGTCTGGGCCCTGCATCTGCATCGTGCAGGACGGGTGATGTTCCGCCAGCCAGCCGCTCCGACTTCTGCGGCGAGTGGTCTTTGCACCTCTGCCCGGCGTTCTGTTGGACCGTCCTTTCTCGGTGACCTTTCGAGGTTCTGCGCGTGTTCTGGATGGGACCCCGTTTCTCCTTCACATGCCAGTGCGTAGTTTTCAGCTGTCTCTTGATTTTCTGCAGTGCTTTCTATGATACTGAATTTTAAAGCTGGGATGTAGTGATTACTTCTATTTATGATTTGCATTGTTTGCATCTTTCTATTAATACTCTTCTGTTACTGGGACTTGCATTCTCCTTAGTTTTCTTTCATTTTATTTGCCTTTTTTTTCGTGTGTAGGCTTTCAGTCTGCCTGGACTCTGACTCTGTGGTTTGGCGGGACGTGAAAACGGAGAGCCAACTACCTGGGTTTCTCCGCCACGGCAAGCGGCGGTCCCAGCGGGCTGTGCGGGCCGCCCCTGCCGCGCCCCTCACTCTGAGCGCACCCAGGCCCACGGGCGGGCCTGCCGCCAGGCACAGATCTTTGCCCTTGTCCTTTCACATCTTCTTCAAGACTTACTCTTAAAATATTTAAAAGATTTTATTTATTCTTAGAAAGAGGGAAAGGATGATAGGGAGAGCAACACCAACTGGCTGCCTTGTGTATGTGTCCCAACTGGGGACCAAGCTGGAACCCAGGCACGTGCCCAGACCAGGGATCAAACCAGTGACGTTTCTGTTTGCAGGGCGATGTCCATCCAACGAACCCACCAGGCTGACTTTGCTGAATTATTTTATCACTGATTCACTAGGAATTTCCGACCAGAAGTTGGTTTTTAATTTTTTCCCCAATTATCATGCCTCTAATTATTTGGCCGATGCTTCCAGAATGATGTTAAATAGCAGTGGAGGTGGTTGCATCCCTGTGTGGTTTCTGGCCTTAGGAAGGAGTCCAAGAAAAACCGTCAGAACCAGTTCTGTCTGCCCTGGGAAACGGGCAGCGGCGTACAGCCGAACAGATGGCGCATCCAGGAACGGGCATCCTGGGCCCCAGCGGTGCCTCGCAGCCGGTCAGGTGCCGTACCCGTGCACCAGGGCTCCACGTGCCAGGGCTGCAGGCTTGGCCCCAGTCCGGGCACGCACGAGAGTCCGTCAGTGGCCCTGGCCGGCGTGGCTCAGGTGGCTGGGCATCATCCTGTTGTCCTGCACACGGGAAGGTTAGGGTTTGGTTTCCGATCAGGGCACGTGCCTGAGTTGCGAGCTCCGTCCCTGGTTGGGGAGCGTGTGACAGGCAACTGGTTGCTGTCTCCCTTTGTCTCCCTCCCTTCCCCGCTCTCTACAAAAAGAATTCAGTTGGTTTCTTTTTTAGAGAATGAACTCATCAATATGTTAATGAGTGGAACCACAAATCCATGTTTCTCTCCCTCTCTCGCTTCCTTTCTGTCTAAAACTAATAAATAAAATGTAGAAAAAGGAAAAGGCAACTTGAACACCAGGAGAGCTTGTGGCGTTTTCGCTCGGCCCGCCCCTCCAGCTCCGCAGCCCTGTGCCCAGCGCAGGATGCCGTCTGACCCCGGTTCCAGGGGAGACGCCCACCTGCCCGCAAAGCGTGGAGTTTGTGGGTTCTAACCTGCCTGGGGGCGTTCTGCCTGACCACGCACTCAGTCTGGGGCAGGGAGGGGCCGACACTGCTGAGAGCACTGTCAGGTGAATGGCCTGCAAGCGACAAGGCCCTGAACGCTTGGGGAGCAGCGGGGAGAGGTCCCGTGGGGGCTGGGAGCAGGCAGAGGCCCGAGGATGCTGGGCGCTCAGAAAGCCCCATTCCGCGCATGCACAGATTGCGACCCCGCTCAGAAGATGCCTGAGAAGACCCCGAGCTTTCCTGTCGGTGGGGCTGATGGCCGAGCCAAGTGAGAGCTGCAGCAGCACCTTCAGGGCCCGGCCAGGAGCCAGCCCTACGCTTGGGACGGGCTCCTTCAGCTTGGCAGCCGCTCAGAAGTGGTGTCAATCCTTATTCTGTCTGAGTGCTTTCACCCCAGGATGGGCTCGGCCACGCAGCCCCAGTCCCGCAGGCAGACAGGCAGCAGCCCTGGAGCAGGCCTGCTCCTGTGGGCAGGCGCTTCTCGCTGAATGCACCACTCCTTGGTTCTGTTGGTGGGTGCTCTGTTGGTGGGTGGGCCAGCTGGCAGCTGCTCGGGCCTCTGGGCCAGCACCTGGACGGTGGGCGAGTGCCGGGCGGATGCCGCAGAGGCGGGTATCTCCCCACCGTTGAGAGGCTGACTCTGCAACAGCGAGGTCCCTCCAGAGAAAGCACCGTGCAGGCTGGTGACCCGTGGGCTTCGGGCCCCGGCGGCCCCTGCATAGACGGTGCAACCTGCCTGAGGCATGCCCCTCTTTCTGCAGGAAGGGCATCCCCGCAGACTGTGTGACACACTCGGACAGGGAGCGGACCAAGAAGGTGGTGTATTCCGTGGTCTATGGGGCAGGTAGGCTGCGGCCCACGCACGGCCCGAGTTCACGAGCGGCCTCCACCGGAGAAATCGCTGTCAGCCTGGGAAGCTCCGCGTGTGAGTCCCCAGTGTCTTTCACAAACGCTGACGGGACTCACCACGCCTGCCCAATACCAGTCAGACCCCTCACAGTCCTCGCTCCCCGCTCCCCCGTGCTCACGTCTCCTGGTCAGATGAGGGGACAGGCCCAGAAGTGAGTGCCAGCCAAAGCCATGCCCCCAGGAGGGGCGAGGCAGGGCCCGCCCCTACTCCACACTGCATTGCTGGCGGCCAGCTCTGTGCAGGGAGATGCCCAAGGAGGCCCTCCCTCTCCCTCCACCCCTCCCCCGCAGCCCCCGGCCCAAGGTGAGCTCCCTTCCACTGCCTCTCCCTCTCCCCTCCCTTTGACTTTCTCCCCTAAGGTCACACCGAGTCAGTGGGTCTTGATGTCCCCGAAGGAGAGGAGGGAAGAGTCGGGAGAGGCTGGGGACAGCCAGCCCCTGCCCAAGGAAGGGCCCGGTGGCTATGACCAGGCCCGTGTGACCACCGCCTCCCGTGCCTCCAGTGGCTCTGGGCGGCGGCGTCCTGCACCGACACGGGCGAGGGCTTGCTCTCTGCGCCAGGAGCCGGTGCACAGAGGAAAGGCAGCAGGACTGTCTGGGCAGACGCCCATCGGTTATACGTAGGGGCCATCTTTTGCCTCCAAAGTGCCTCTTCCCGGCCGTGGGCGACTTGCTCTGATGGGCCTGGAAGCCTCCCCAACCCAGCGGGGCTGGCCCCTCTGCAGGGACCCCTCACCCCTCTGCCCCGCCCACTGAGCTCACCCTGACTTGGTCAGCTCTTCACTCAGCTGCCCCCTTCCCAGGCGTCCTGAGCATTGTGGCTGGCCCGTCCGTCGTCTCCTAGTCCCTGTGGGTCAGGAGTCTGGGCACAGTCTGGCTGCGTCCTCTGCAGGGCTGCGGTCAGGGTGCCGGTGCGGCTGGGCTGGGGGAGCACCCTGCAGGAGGGCCCCATGAGGCCAGGGAGACTGCTCCTCTCCGCTGCCTCCCCCCAGAGCCCGGGCTCTGCTGTGCTCAACACCCGCCCTACCTCCTGGGCGCTCCACGAGGCCTGCGCGCCTCCCTGGCGTGGGGCGCAGACAGCCCTGCTTGCAGAGCGAGGGGGTGAGCGGGAGGCTTTACGCCCTACTCAGGAGGACATTTTGCGTGCACAGGGCTACAGGCTGAGCACCTGAACTGAGTGGGTGGCAGCAGGGTGGCACTGGCTGCTGCCTCGTCTCCTGCTCCTCGCCCCCTCCCTCCCGTGCCCCTGAGCTCCCCAAGTCTCCGTCTGGTCAGAACCAGCTATCCGCCCTCCATGTTAGGTTCTGGTGCCTGGCGACCTTGTCCAGAGTCACGTGCCACAGGGGTGACATTGGCTCTGGCCCTGCCAGGGGACGCTGCTTCCTCTTCCCCAGCCAGGCAGCCTGGCCAAGTCCTGACTGTCCCCTTCTGGCTCTGTGACCTTATACAAGGCCCTCCCCCTCTCTGTGCCCTGTCACCAGCTCAGGTGATGTGGAGGCGGGTTGTTGGAGCGGCAGCTGGCACCAGCTACCTCCCCATCGGCATCTACCACCACGCCTGGGGCCTCCTTCCGTTCGGTGCCGGGCCAGCGCACACCCCCGGTGACTGGCAGCGCTGTGGGTTGGCGGGGCTGCCATCCCAGATCCAGCTGGGAGAGGCTGCAGGACAAGGGGCTGCACAAGGCCAGCAGGGTGTGTCCCCCTCTCCCAACACACCCAGAGTCCCTTCTCAGCTGTCGGTTCGGCGCCTTCTGGGTTTTCCCTGTTACTTCTGGAGAGGAGAGCGCTCCACTTGGTAAGCAAGCAGTGAGTCATCGGCTGGGATGTTGGTGAGAAGGGTAATTTGGCTGCTTTTAGCCCTGGCGGTGACAGGGCTCCTACCCCGAGCCTCCGTGTCTGCAGCTGCTGTTCCCCTTGTCACCGTCCAGCCTGACAGCCAGCCCTGTGCGTTCACAGCAGTGCACAGGCTGGGACTGCGCCCGTCTGAGACGGAGCCTGTGGGCAGATGTGGCTGCTCTCCCAGGCTGCCGGACCCTTCGGGAATTCCACCGAGGGGCGTCCAACCAGCCAGCTTTCGTGGGGTGCAAGGACACGTTGTCACATAAATGTGCCCCCAAGGGTCCGAAAACTGCTCTGGCTGCCAGGGGCCCAGCGCAGAGGCAGATTCCGTGGCGTGGTTGTCATGAGGACCATGGAGGAAGACAGCGTGGGGAGCAGCAGGCCTGGGCCGCAAGCACCGAGGATGCTCAGGAGCACGCCACCTCTGTGCAGCCCACTGTGGCCTGCGGGGCAGCCTGGCCCCATGCCTCCCGCAGACCCAGGCCTCTGCAGGGAGGGTGGCCCCAATCCTGAGACGGCCGAGACCACACGGCCACAGAGCTGCTGTTCCCCGGAGTCCACACACGGCACACTGCTGCTCCTGCCCTCGATGAGTTCCGTGCCTGTCACTAACGGGGCACCGCCCACCCTGGCCCTCTGCCAGCCCCTCTGAGCTCACCAGGAGGCACCACCTCCAGGAAGCAACTCCGAACCCCTCCGACCCCTCCGGTCCTGCCCGGAGCTCCCGCTGCTCCGGGAGCCAGTCCACCTCTTGATTCTTCTCAGACGGCTGGCTCTATGTCTGCTCAGTCCGCCCCCGCCCAGTTTCGTCTGATCACAAGTGGCCCACGAGGGGCCCGGTGCCCGGTGCCCGGTCGGCCCTGGAGTCACCCACAAGAGTGCGGGAGTGTTAGCAGTTGTGCGTGGGGTGGGGGAGCACTGGGACGAAGGGAGCGAAGGGGGTCTTGTTAGGAGGTGAAAGTCGCAGCACAGGCACACGCACACGCAGAATGTGATTGCCGTCTGTGGGAAGAGTTGGGCTGTGGATCCACAGCAGATTTAGGAGCTGGGGCCCCTGCTCTCGTGGAGGTGGCCCTGCCTGCGACCACAGCCCACTTGGCGGAGGTCCGGCCCTTGGAAGCAAGGTGCAGAGCAATGGCGTGTGGAGAGGGGGACCAGCCGACACGAAGCGTGAAAGAAGCTCTCCAGAGCCGGAAGTCATCCTGCTTGGGTGGCAGTGGGGTGGGGGGCCTTCCAGTGGGACATACCCACCGATAAGGGTGCAGGGAGCAAGGACCCGGGGCCTGGAGGCCAGAGTGGACACCAGTCCCATTGCAGCCTCTGCCTCCCTGGAGCTGCCGCGTCATCGGTCCTTTGTTAACAGGCTCCCCCGGGTGCAGGGACCTGGGCAGGCCCGCCTCCGAGTGTCCCAGCGGCTCTCCAGGGAAGGACAGTTCTCAGCTGCAGGTACTGAGAAGCAGGGTGGCTTCTGGTGACAGCTAGGGAGCTCTCGCAGCCCACACGCTCCCAGGTGTCAACTCTGAAGTGTGGAAAACATAGTGAACAAGTACCAGGAGGTGCTGAAAACTGACCAAAAGCAGACAGAAGTGGCAGGCAGGTGGACAGGTGGAGGAGGAGTGGGGCAGGGTGAGTCTGCCACCTTGCAGCTCTGCGCTGGCTGGAACGCCAGCAGAGACACGCCCTCTCACCAGCTGGGAGAGCGGGCGGCCGGGTTTGGAGCAACCTGGGAACCGGCGAAGTGCGGGGAGAAATCCCAGGGGAGAACGGGGGGGAGCGCCAGATTCCGAGTGCGAGCTCTGCCCGGGTCTCTGGTGGACCCCGGCCCTTCATGACCAGGGCAGACCTCGAACAGCCCAGCCAAGGCCAGAAGGGCTGCCCAGTCAGAGGGGCCAGGCTGAAGGTTTAACTTTGGCCACATTAACTGCCCGTTTAAAGAAGAAACCAGCACCCACGAGAAAAGTGCGAGGGAACACAGTGTGTCTGCGACGCTCCGAGCACAGTGACCACTCGAGGGATGTGAGCAGCAGTGCGCCCCGCCTCATGCTCGAGAGGCGGCCGTGCAAGCAGACCCCAGACGACCCGCCGCTGGGGTTAGCAGACAAGCACTTCAAAGCCACTTTTGTGACAACGTGCAAGGGTGGGAAGCGAAATATGCTAGAAATTAATGGGAAATAGGAAATCTCGGAAAATCAAAAGACCCACATTGAACATCTAAAACTGAAAACTGCAATACTGGAAACAAAAATGCATGGAGCGGGCCTCAGAGCCGATCAGACTCGGGAAAGGGTCTGGCTGACAAGAGGGCTCGCCGCGCCCCGCCGGACCTGCCCGAAGCCCGAGCCCCCCGAGAGCTGGTGTGGCGAGTGCACGGCACAGAGATGGGGGTGCAGACAGACGGGCTCCGCAGAGTGTCCCGTGAAGCTGCCACCTGGTCTGAACCGAGCCTGGGAGGGAAACCGGAGTTGTTTCGTTCCCAGCCAAGCCGAGAGTGCGGCAGGCTGGGCAGAAGCCTCGTGGAGCACCAGGCGCCCGGCCTCTCCCACGCCGCCTGGCCGGGCAGTGGACGCAGACGTCTGCCCCTGCGCTCACCCGTGGTGTGAGCACCCTGCTCCCAGACGCCCGTCAGCCCCTCCTCCCAAGGCCTCGCCTCTGGTCTTCGAGTTTCCATCTCCGGGCTGTGGCTTCTGGACCATTTTGTTTGACGGCCCCTTGGGGTAGCCTCCAGTGCGACCCCAGAGCCGACCCCGTGCAGAGGCAGCTGGCCCATCCTGGTTCCAGCCACGCTCCCAGGGTTCAGGCCTTCACTCGACCCGTCTCCTGGGGCTTCCTGCAGAGATGCAGCCCCTTGGAGCCCTGGGCCGTCCCGTCACCCTGTCTGGCAAGGCACCCACACCCGCCCTCGTGACTCCTCACTCTCTCTGGGAAGCCTTCTTTTCTGGGGGACACAGGAGAGTGACTCCACACTGAGTACCAGTTAGGGCCAGTCCGCGTGGAGCTTTGCCTGCCTCAGCTCATGGGTCCCCTACCAGCCTTCGGGGCGAGGGTGTTTTTCCTCATCATTCACAGGGAAGAAATGGGGGCTTACGGCAGGTCAGGTGACTTCCCCAAGGCCACACAGAACCGCCCTCCCTGATGGAGCTGGACGCACACCCAGGCCAGAGTGGTCCTAGCACCTTCTTCCAGAAGGCTGTGCTGGGCCTTAGGGTGCCATCCTGGGCCTCAGGGTGCTGCCCTGACCACAGACCTTGCTGTAAGAAGCGTCATCAAAGGACCTGCATCCCCAGGAAGCAAATACTGGCTGGACTGAAAGTGCTTGTCTCACAGTGAAATTCGAAGGGTGGAGCTCTGGGGTCCCGTTTCCCCCTAATGTGGCAGCGGGGCGTTCCCTCCTTGTCTTCCTCTGTGCCCGGGCAGCTGCCCGCAGTTGAGTGCCTGCACAGGCTGAGTGCCGGGCTGCACCTGCTCCAGGCACGGCCGCAGCTGCAGCACCTGGCAGGCACTCAGCCGACACGGGCAATAAACACAGGAGTGCTGCCCCAGGTGGGCTAGCACCTCACACTCTGCTGTGAAGCCAAAAGCCAACACCATCCTGACCAATCATAACAGACCAGTGGTGCCGGCTGGTCCTCGACTCACTGCGTGTCCAGGAGGCCTCCTGTTGGCTCCTCCCCTCGTGGGGGTCCCTGCCTAGGGGCTTGTGCTCTTGGTCCCCACCATGTAGGGGTCAGGCAGGGCTGCTTCTGATCTTCGTGTTTCTGTTGACACAGGGAAGGAGCGGCTTGCTGCTTGCCTGGGAGTGACTATTCAAGAAGCCTCCCAGTTTTTGGAGAGTTTTTTGCAGAAGTACAAGAAAATCAAGGACTTTGCCCAAGCAACCATTGCCAGGTGTCACCAGACAGGTAAGCCAGTGGGGCAGCAGCCAGCGCCATCGGCAGGCCCCCCCACCCCCCGCACGTCTGACCTGTGGCATCTGGGTGGCCCTGCTCCTCCGGCCAGTGGCTGGATGGACAGCGGGGTGGTGGGTTCACGGTGGGGCCTGGAGGGTGGGGACAGGGCGAGTGTCCAGCCCCTGCTGTGTGAATGGGACCAGAAGGCTCCACTTGACCAGGGCCCAGAGCCAGGCTCCGCTTGAGGCGCCGAAGCCAGCAAGCTTGCATGAGGAAAGGGCCGCTGCTCAGACACATGCAGCAACGGGGAGCACGCACTCCCCGAGAAACGCAGGCACAGCTATACCACCAGACAGAGCGACCACAGCGGGACACGCGGGTGGTCTCGCATCCGTCTGCACGTGTGGCCGTGTGTCCACCCACTTGTTGGAAACGCACCGCACTCCTAAGCGACCCAGGGTTGAAAAGGAAGTCCCAGTAGAGTGCGAGTGACAGGGAAGCACCTCACACAGAAAACAGTGAGTCCAGCTAACACGGAGGTTGAAGGGAGACTCGGGAGAGTGTTTTCAGGAGAGAAGCTGTGAGCACAGTGGTGTGTGTTCCACAAGAGACCTCCGGAGAAGAGGAGCAGAGTGAGTGTCAGAGAGAAGGCAGCGAGTGTAAAATGTGCCACTAGACAGGCGACGGCCCCTCCTGCCGTGCGTGTCCCCACCACAGGCCGGCTGGCCCGGCCCGGGTCCGAGGGAGCCACGCCCAGTGGGGCGCCACACTACCAGCCCACTCCCACCTCACCCCGCTTTCCTCGGTGCACCCCAGGCTACGTGACGTCCATCATGGGCAGAAGGAGGCCACTGCCGAGGATCCGAGTGCAGGACCAGCAGCTCCGGGCCCAGGCCGAGCGGCAGGCGGTGAACTTTGTGGTGCAAGGTACTTGCAGCCCCCAGCGTGCCCGCGGGGCCCCTGCGCTTCCCGGGGCCAGCAGTGGCAGGGCCAGTGACACCAACCGGACCATTGTCCCGTATCTCCTGCTTCCGTCCTCCCTGGCAAGTACTGTTGGGAGGCAGTAGTGGAATGTGCCAGAAGGTGAGACGTGTTCAGTACGCGGTGACCTTTATAGTTACAACATTGCCCCCAAAAGACAGTCTGGAGCAGGGCTGTCCCTGCGTCTGCACAGGGACCTGAGGCCCTAGGAGTTTATCCAGCTGGGCGTGAGGGCCGGACCTGGAGCCCTTGGCCTGGGACTGTCTGTTGTGTCTTCATGCCTGGCAGCGTAAGGGCTCAAGCAAGGCACCCACACACAGCTCCCAGCACCCACCATCCTCGGCACCCCCAGCCCCTGCCACAGGAAGCAGCTGGTGGTGACACCACACTGTTTGCCTCTGGTTATGAAAACGCCTTAGTCATCCTCAGCCACAGCACACAAATAGCTCACGTGTCTGCGTGGCGCTGCAATGAGACGCAGTCACGGGCTTCGCGCCCCACATGCAGCGAGCTGTCCCAGCACGGCCTCAGGGTCGGCTGGGAGTCAGGCGCCATCCAAGCCGGGACTCCACAGGGCACACAGGGAGAGCCGAGGCCCCAGAGCCCAGCCCTAGGGTGCCTGCTGCGCCACCCCACCTGCAGAAGGCTGTTCTGCAGCAAGAGGGTGGCCAGGGGTCCCAGCAGATGAGGAGGACCAAGGCCGAGGCCCCAGCCAGCCCTGCACAACCCAGGCTCAGCCTTCCTGCCCGTGTGGCACAGGGAGGGGGCGGCAGCCGGCCGGACGGGCTCAGCGCGGAGCCTTCCCAACTCCTGTCTGCCAGCATGACCAGCAGGCGAGAGCCCTTCAAACGCTGAGATGCCTCTGGTTCTGAGGCAGGCTCCCGTGTACGAGGGAGCCGTCCGTCATGAACACGGGTCTCTGTTCCCTGGGTATGTGCACAGTGTGGGGCAGGCGTGTGCACTGGGCTGAGCGAGGGCTGTGGAAGCAGTGCTGGAGAGTCCTTCCCGTGAGGACTGCGTACAGGAGAGCTGCATGGGCCATCCCCGCCCCCCTGGGCCTCCGAACGGGCCTGGGCAGTGGCCACCTCACCTGTGCTGGACAAGGTGCCTGGGACAGGCTGTGGCCGGCGCCTGCAGGAAAGGTCTGCCTCCACGAGGAGGACACGCGCCAGCAAGCCACAGCGCCCGCCTTGTCGGGGCCGCCCTGCTGAGGCCACTGGAAGTGGGTGTTTCCCTGGCTGAGCCCAGATGAGGCCGAGGCTGGGTCTGCACTCACCTCTGGACCTGAGCGGGGACCATGAGATGGTGGACCCGGCGGTTGGAGGGTCAGCGTGGAGAACCAGGACAGCCGGGTGGTGCCGGGCAGTCCCTGCGGGGACCGGCCTGACACTGCGCATGAGACCGAACCTCTGTGCCCGCAGGCTCGGCCGCAGACCTCTGTAAGATGGCCATGACCCACATCTTCGCTGCGGTGGCCGCCTCCCCGACCCTGACAGCCAGGTCAGTGAGGGTGTGGCCGGCGCGGCATGTGCCCCTGCCTTTCCCGGGGCTGGGGTGTGGGGTGGGGGGCCTGCTGCCCCGTGGCTGGCCTGCATGCACACACTTCAGGCTTCCTGCCCTCCTGCCCGCCCCTCAGACAGGACTTGGGCTCCTGCTGCTGCCCTTGCCGGGGCTCCAGCACACCTCGGAGGTGGGGCTTCGCCAGGGTTGCCGGGGCACAGCTCTCTCTGTCCTGTCTCTGCTGTGGTTGCCCCCCCCCCCGGGCCCACTCCCTCAGTGTCTGGGGAGCTGGGTGACAAGGGGCCCTGGCCCAGAACCACCCAACCCAGTTCGCCAGGTCCTGCGTGCCAGGCAGCCAACCTGAAGCCCCTGGGCAAGCCAGCATGTCAGACTCCAGTGGACACCCCCTCCTTTGTCCCTGGGCACACCTGCCCTGCCAAAGGGCCCCCCCCCCCCCGCCCACAAGGCGGACGGGCTCAGAGCAGACAGGCAGCACTTATCTGGACGATGAAACGTTCGTGTCCTCACCAGCCCCACCCCAGGGGGCGTCACGCTCAACCCCAGCCCCCACGGGCAGGTGTGTCCAGCAGAGGCCAGCTGGATCTGTTCTCCTGCCGCCTTTGGGCATCGGGACCTGCTTGCCTGTGGCTGCCCTGTCCCACCTGAGGGTCTGCTCCCTTTGGGCCTCCAACGCCGTTTTGCCCTCTCTGGGCGTGACTTCTGCCTCACCTGGAACCTTCCGTCTTCCTGAACAGCCATCTGCTCACTCTCCACACGTTTCCTGCTGTTCGCTTTGGCTCCTGAGCCTGTGTTCCTTGGGCACCTTCGGCAACTGGGTACAGAAGTGTGTGCCAGGCGAAGGCCACCCCAGGTCTGCGGAGTGGCGTCCTGGCCAGGGGAGGGGCGAGACCGGGTCCAGGCTGCACAGAATCCCCGTCGGCCACCGCCTTCCCATCCTGTGTTCACGCTCTGCCTTCTGCCCCAGCAAGGGGCGGCCAGGCAGGGGGCCGTGCCTGGGCTGTCCCCCGCCCCACCCCCTGGCCTGAGACCCCAGTGGCCCTGCTGTCCCTACCCCGCAGTGGGCTCTGCGTCTGGTTTCAGTGGGGACAGGGGAGGCAGGAGCAGAAGGGACAGTGCTTTGCCCTCCCCGAGTCCCTCATGCACAGCGTCCCGAGGTGCACCCCCCCCCCACACCGGGGCAGCTGCTCACGTGGTGCCTCGGTGGGGTGCGCTGGGGGAGGGGCGAGTGGCATGCACTAGCTCGCCCTTGAGGCACGTCCTCCTGAGTCTGGGGAGCCTGGTCCATGTGCAGGCTGTGCGGGTTGGGAAAGGACGCTGCTGTGTGGGGACTTGGGGTCTTTTTGGTGGCAGAGTCCTGCGGGAGCCTAGCAGTTCTCGCCCAGGAAATTAACAGCCCAGCCGGCCACCTGTCCGTCAGCAGCCCTTCCTGTCCTCAGGCATGCTTTCCATAAGAAGTGTGTCCTGCTGCCGCAGAAACCCGAGCGGGGGTGGGGGTGGCGGGGTCCCGCTCTGTTTCCTGAGCGTGGCCTGCTTGTCCCAGAGCCGCAGGGGGCCCGGTCCTGTGTGCAGGGAGGACGCGGGCTCCGAGTGCCATGTCTGCCTGCAGCAGCCTGAGCGCCCATGGTCGTGCAGGGACCCCCCCCAGAGCCCCACCCCGTCAACCCAGGTCCCCTGTGGGCCGCAATCTCGGGGCAGGACGGCCGGGGAGCTCCCCACCTGAGCTCTGCCATCGGCTGGGAACTTGCTCACCTCTGGTGCCGTACTCGGTGCTGGCGGGCCCGTGGGCAGGGGCCTCTGGGAGAAGGCCTTGCTAGGCATCAGCGAGGTGGGGCTGGAAAGAAGCTTCGGGCGTTGTTGGCACCTGCACCTGAGTGAAGAGGGGAAACTGAGGCTCAGAGTGTGACCCAGCACGTCCACATCCACTCAGGGGACCAGCCCTGGGCTTCCCCGAGGGACCCGCAGGCTTGCCTTGCTCTCCGCTCCCGGAGGGGACCGGGAGCCCTGCCTGAGGCCCAGACTGAGGTGGCCGCCACAGGGAGACGCTTGGTCTTTGCCTTGGGACAGCAGGGCACCTGCGGGCACTTGCAGACGGATGAGCATCCTGTGACCTCTGGCTGCTTCCCAGGGTGGCAGCACCCCGGGGCACCCGCTGGCCAGGTCTGTAGCCAGGTCTCAGCCAGCACCCCAGGGTACTCGCCCTCTCGGCCTCCAGAAGGGGCAGAGGAGGTGCCCCAGGCACAGGGGATGCAGGGGGACCAGCCAAGCCATGAGCATGGCCGCAGAGGACAGTGGCAGGGGTGGGGCAGGACCCAGACTTGCTGACCTGGAGGGCGGCCGCAGGGAGCCCTGGTGGAGAGCTCTGGGCTGGGCTGCAGGGCGGACAAGGACGCCGCGGGGGGGACTCAGATCAGCTACAGGGCCAGGCTTGGTGGGGGGCAGCAGACCCGACGCCTGTGTCCCGTGCCCCACACCACGCGCCTCTTCCCGCGCCCCAGTTTCCAGTGAGAACTGTGGCTGTGAGGGGGACGTGTGAGTGACTCACAGCCCAGGCCTATTCCTGGGTCGCCGCCACACCCCGCTGCGAGCCCCGCCGCGTGATCTCGGGCTCGAGGACGCCCTGGTGGCTGTCTGGAGGGAGGTGTCTGCCGGTCTCAGCACCAAGTCCCCGCAGGAGCCGCAGCCCCACCGCAGCCGTGCAGTCAGTCAGACGGCACCAGTGCTGCCCACCTGCCCCAACGACAGGAAGGGCAGTGCCCACTGCCCTGGACCACACAGAACACGGGCACCCTGCCTGGGGGCCGCTCCGGGTCTGGGCCCAGCAGGACGGCCTGTGGAGTCCCCCTGTGGGGACGTGCTGTCCTGTGGTGACCGGCCCGGCGGCCACAGCCCAGACTTCACTCCCAGCCTGAGGTGTCCAGAGCACCACAGGTGCCAGCTTCGGTTCCGAGGTTCAGGACAGCAGGGCTGGGGTCCCCTGCCCTGGCCCTGGCCCTCTTGATGCTGCAGTGGAAGTGGCTGCCATGGCTGTCACGGTGCCTTCCAGGCAGAGAGAAGTAGTGACGGGCCAGTCCGCCCTGGCGCAGCCTGCCTGGGGCCCCCACCCCATCTGAGGGGGAGCCTCGGACACAGCCCCACGCCCAGCCCACCCGGCGACCCACGGAAGGGAGGAGTGCAAGGCAGACCCCCGCCTCTCTGCTGTAGAGTCCTGTACGTCTTCCGCAGAAAGTGCGTGCCGTCCGTCTGCCCCCAGGGTTGGAGATCTGCCCTCCCCCAGCCTGGGCCCCCTCCACAGTGCCCACCGCCTGCCTGTGGGCCTGGCCACACCCTCCCTGTCAGCCCACCGCCTGGTCAGTCCGGGACCCCACTCCACCACGCGGGGCAGTCCACCTGCTGCCCTTTCCTGTCTGTGCTGTGCCTGCCAGGCAGTAAGGCGACAGGATGACACGGCCAGGCCTGTGAAGGCCTCGCCCTGGAGACTGCAGCCAGGTCACACGGGGGGCAGGGCACACAGGCCCCCTCACACCCACTGTTCTTCCCAGAGGGCCGCAGACCCCCGAGGTGGCCCAGTGGGTCAGCGCTCCACACCTCCCCCTCCCCGAGGGGGCAGGGGCGCCACGTCCATCCACCGAGGGAGGGGCAGGCCTCCCCTGCCCAGGCACACGAGCCCGCCCAGACTAGGGGAGGCCCAGCTGCAGTGCCCCCTCGTACAGCCAGCTCGGAGCTTCGGAGCCAGGCCCAGGGTTGGCTGGGGCTCCGTCCCCGCCCCACGCACACCTTCGCACCCGCTGCCCCGTCACGTCCCCGGAATCTGAGCCCTGTCGAGGCCCTGCCCCTGGGTGGGCTTGGGCTGTCCTTCCCCAAGCCCTTCTGTCGGCGTCCGCTCCCTGTCCCTGCAGAGGGCATGGGGGGACTTGTGGGGTAGCCTGCAGTGCGGACTCGGGCCGTGATGGGGCGTGGTGTGGGGGGGCTGCGGGGGTGCACGGGCTTCAGGACCGCAGGTGAGCAGGGCCACGCTGCACTGTGCATGTGCCGCGGCCTCCACGAGGGGGAAGACCCGCCCGGTCCCACCAGACGGGGCAGCTGGGGAGTTCAGGTGTTCTGTTTGCACTGCTGAATCTTGAGTGTACTCGCCACGTTTTATTAAGCATTTCTTTGACTTCAAAAGTGAATTTGGAAGAAGGACTGTCCCTCCCATGGCCTCCCCCGAAGTAGTGTTCCAGGTGGGAGGTGTGCCCGCCCACCCCACCGGCGGTCTGTGGAGACCCTCCTCCCAAGCCCAAGCTGGGACCCGACCTCCCCCCGCCCCCGGGGCTCTTCTGCCCCGCGTGCCCCTGCCAGGCCTCCCGGGTGCGGGCAGCCCTCCCTCTGGGCCCTCTGCCTCTGCTCACAGGTCACTTCTAACCTGTGCCCCTCCTCCCTGGAGGTGCCCCCTCCTCCCTGGAGGCGCCCTGGTGACAGGGTGACCCAGGCAGCAGGCCCCCCGCTGGGTCCTGCCACTCCCCGTTGAGCCGCGGCCTCCCTCACACCCCGCGCCAGACTGGGAGGGTGGCCAGCCCTCTGCCACGCCTGCACCCCTGAGCGCATGCCCCCGGGGAGTGCCCCTGTGCTGGGCAGACAGAGGGGGCGTCCTCACTGTCCCGAGGAGGGGTGACGCCCTGCCCGCTGTGCGTCTTTCAGGCTGGTCGCCCAGATCCACGACGAGCTGCTGTTTGAAGTGGAAGACCCACAGATTGCTGAGTTCGCAGGTGAGCCCAGAGGGAAACAGGGCCGCTTTTGTCTCATGGAGGAGAGCTCCAGCGTCTCCCGGGTCTGGCCAGGAGTCTGCCCGGGGGTGGGGGGTCAGACTGCGTCCCTGCCTCACGCCGTGTGTGCCCTGCACCCTGCCTGGCAGCCCTCGGGCCCTGGTACTCCACCGGGGCCCAGCCTGGGGGCGGCCCCTTCTCTGAGGGGCTCTGGCCCCCAGTGGGGTCACTGAGGAGAACGGGCGGGCAGAGGACGAGGCATAGTCGGCCTGCTCCTGGGCGTTTCTGTCCCAACCTCTGTGCTGAGATGGCGGCAGCTCAGGAGGACGGAGTGGAAGACCCATTCACTGAAGGGGCAGGCCGACTCTGAGAAGCCCGAACCACACTGGCCCTGCACCCCGCCCAGGCTGCCCCACACCCCCACTGGGGCCGAGCGCAGCTGCTCACAGTGGCCGAGGCCCTGCGTGGGGCCGCCACACCAGCCAGTGGCTGCCCTGACCGGCTCTCCAGCCCTGTTGCCCAGACTCCCTCTGGGACCTGGGAGGGCACACGGTGCCCCTGCCCTGGCTGCCTCCCTCTTCTGGGCCCAGGGCCTCTGCCCACAGACAGCCGGGGGCCTGGGTGGCACCTGCCTGGCCCTGCGGGCACCCTGAGGGGTGCAGGAGGCCCACAGCTGAGAAACCTGGGGGTGGGGCCTCGGCACTGCGAGGCCAGGAGGACCGTCCACACCTGGGGGCCCGCAGTCGGGACAGTTAAGGGGCCTTCAAGCCTGTGCCATGGACGTGGCCGGGGGAACACGAACCATGCGCAGAGCACTGGGGGCGGGCAGGAGACTGGGGTTCTCATGGCCCAACTCTGCCCTGGGCTGAGCACCACCCTTCCCTCCCCCAGCGCTCGTCAGGGCAGCCATGGAGTCCTTGCAGCACGTGAGGGCGCTGGAGCTGCGGCTGCAGGTGAGGGGAGGGGCGGGGCCAGGTGGTCACTGCCAGCTGCCGGAGCCCCCAGGTGGGAAAGAGCCCAGCTCCCCAAGGGCAGGTGAACCAGGACAGGGCATGGCCCTGTCCTGCCTGCAGCACCCGAGCCCCCAGGCTGCCCCCCACCTGCCTGGTGGGAGCAGCAGTGGGTGTCCTCGGGGCCTCCGGGAGCCGGGCCAGGTGTCCCTCGAGGCCAGGAGGGTGGTCAGGCCTCCACCCAGGGCTGCCCCCACCTGCCTCGGGGGCACCCTGGGCCCTGCCGAGCCTGGTTCCAGCCCCACCCCTGCCCAGTCACCCATCTGAGGGGCCCCCGAGGCAGCAGGGGAGGGGAGGACGACGAGGCAGCGAGGTGGTGGGATACCCTGCAGCCTGTGCAGACCACCCGGACACGCCTGCACTGCCCCCATCTCTCTGGAGGGGGCTGTGGCCCACAGGCACCTGGGAGCCCCCGGCAGGCCGGCCGCAGGAAGGCTGCTCACCTCCTGAGCCCCCTCCGAGGCTGCAGGCCCCACCGCATGCTCCGGGACCCCATGGGACACCTCTCACCTCTCCCCCGAGCAGTGTGTGACGGATGCAGCTGGACTTGGGGGGACTTCCATTCCCTGGGAGCCCAGGACCCCCCCCCAGTACTCCTACAGCTGGCAGGGGCTGCGGCTGTGGGCGGCCCCCACCCACCCACCGAGGGGGAGCTGTTGAGCTGTGGCCCAGGGTCCTGCGCAAGGTCCCGGGGAGGGCTCTCTGGCACCTCTCGGGGCCCCCAACCCCCAGGGAGCAGGGCCCCGAGGTCACCTGCACAGGTAGGGAGGGCACCTTGCCCGGCCCTGCCCCTACAGGCAAGCCGGTCCCGGTAGGTCAGGGGGTGACTCGGCGAGTTGACAGGGGGTGTGAACGTGGTGTGAGCCTGTCTGCTTGTCCCTGTGAGTGTGCGTCCATCTGCGGCGTGCCTTCCTGTGCACCGTGGGGCCAGGCCGTGTCTGGTGCTCACCACTGGCTGCCACCCACAGGTGCCCCTGAAGGTGAGCCTGAGTGCCGGCTGCTCCTGGGGACACCTGGTGCCCCTGCAGGAGGCCTCGAACCCTCGGCCACGCCCATGTCCTGCTGAGTCTCCGAGCAACCACCAGGCTACTGCTGGGCCCCCGGTCAGCACCTGCACCCCAGGCCTGCATTTTCCCCCTGAATTTTGTCTGTAGCCCCAGGCAACAGCGGGAGGACAGAACCAGTTTCCACCAGCCCAGGCCGTGGCCTTGCCCATGGTCAGCGGCTGCCAGTCTGTGCCAGCTCCCAGCTCCAGCAGAACCCGGCTGCAGAGGGTTCTGGGTCATCACCTGGAGTAAACACCGTACACAAAGCTGTCCTTGTGCCTGTCTGGGTGACTTCCTTCCGGGGGTGGGAAATGGTCCTCAGCCCCCAGACCCGTGTCGGGGCAAGCACTCGTACCAGCTGGCGGGGCCGAGCAGTCTTCCCATGAGCCTCAGGCAGGCCGACAGCCAGGCCCTGGGGACAGGCTGGATCCCCGAGCCCCATCCACTCTCCGAGCAGGTCCCCCAGACCCTCAGGGTCCAGGTAAGGGCCCAGATGTGCACCCCAGCGGCCTCGCAGCAGCCTGACACGCAACCCCTGCATGGAAAGGCTGAGTCACAGGTAGCAGCACGCAGGGCTGCTAAGAGCCTGGCCTCTGCCGCAGCCCTGGGCCCTGGCACCCCATTTCCAGACCACCCTGGCTCCCTGAAGGGCCTCCGCCCCTCCCACCAGCCTCCTTGTCTGGCCTCAGGCTGCGACCTGTCGGGGCCAGGCAAACGTGCTGACAGGTGCCCAGCCACGCCCTCCCACCCGAGTCCAGGTTGCTCTCCCATGAGCGTGGCCGGGTTGCCATGCTGCCACCTTTGCAGGGCCCACTGGACACCATGGGGTCTTCTCTGGGGGCCGTGCTCAGCCCTGCACAGCCCTGCCTCTCTCGTGGCTCCCAGACCCCGCCTCCAGTCGCAAGGGGGAGCCCGTTGGCCAGCCCGGAGCAGCGGGGCCTCTGCGGTGCCCACTCGTAGGGGCTAAGCCTCGGGGGGCCTGGCTGCGGGCCGTCCCCTCAGGCACAGCCGCTGGAAGCCTCCACCAGGGGAGGCTTGCTCAGAACCAAGGCCCGGCCTTGGGGACTGGCATCCGGGCACGCTGCCTGTCCCCGGGGGCAGTCTGGCCCACGCAAGCCACACAGGGATGAAGCCGTGGGGTGCCCGTCCCAGGACCTGCTGACCCCTGGCCTGACTTGGACAGTCCCAGGGAAGAGGGCACACCCGCATGCTCCAGCGGGCACAGCGCAGACAGACGCTGTGGGAGGGGCCGTGTGGGAGCGGGGCCAGGGTGCGGGGCCCTTCAGCAAGGCCGGGTGTCCCCCCCACCTCTCCCCATCCTGTCTCCCCAGTCGCTGCCCCTCCCTCACAGACTCCCGGCCCCACCGCTCCTCCCACGGGGGCCTGAGGCCAGCTGCGGACACACGGGCCTGCAGCGCAGCCCCCTGCAGAGGTGGCCAGCAAGGGATAGGGCGCCTCAGCCCACTGGGGGAGCCACCCAGGGTCTGCAGAAAGTCAGCCCAGCCCAGCATGCAGGGCTGGGGTCGCTCAAGGAAGCTCGGAGCCGGTTCTGTCAACCTGGGCTTTATTGAGAACGGCAGCGCTGGGGCCCTGCAGGCTGTGCAGCAGGGCCCCACACACCCCCACCACGCCGCTGCCGCGCCCCTCAGAGGCTGGGCCCCCACCCAGTCCGGCCCCGCGGCCGTCTCCTCCGGAACTCAGCTCACCGCTGCACCAGCCCTCTCGGGGGCTGTTTGGGCACATCCTGGGGTCTTGGGAAGACTGCCCGATGGTGGGTTCCCAGGCAGGGCACCGGGCACAGCCACGGGCTCGGGTGAACCCAACCAAAGATGTAGTGTCCATAGCAGCAGCGGCCACGCAGCCTGGCCAGGCTGGCTCTGTCCCCAGATCTGATCTCGGCCACCGCCCCCCCACGTGCCCAGAGACCCTGGCAAGCACGGATCTGGGTCTGGCACCCCTGCCTGGGGGGACACCACAGTCGCAGCCACGGGGGCCGGCAGGCCCCACCCCACAGCAGCACTCGGGGCACAGCCTCCCCACCCAGGCTCCCTGCCTGTCACCACATAGGCACACGGGCACACATTCAGGTCACACATGCACACACAGACACGCTTGCACACATCAGAGGCACACCCCTTCTTCAAATGGCTTATTGCTATTAAAAAAAAACGCATCCTTGCCCTGGCTGGTGTGGCTCAGTGGATTAAGCACCAGCCTACAAACCAAAAGGTCACTGGTTGAATTCCCAGTCAGGGCACATGCCCACATTGCGGGCCAGATTCCCAGTTGGGAGCATGTGAGAGGCAATGTATCTCTTGCACTGATATTTCTCTCCCTCTCTTTCTTTCTCCCTCCCTCTCTCTCTAAAAATAAATAAAATTTAAAAAAAAATGCATCCAACGATGGCAGGCCAGGCCCACCCTCCCTGGACCGTGTCGCCGGCACCGAGGAGCACACAGTCCAGGGACGGCCCCTGCCCAGCCCAGCCCAGCCAACGCACCCCACGTGCCCCACGCAGAGGGGCCACCTTCACAGGAACATGGGCCTGTGGCCCAAACTGACAGATGTGGCTTCAGATGGACACAGCAGCAATGCTACCCCCCTGGCTGGTGCTCCCTGGGCGCCACCCAGTCCCAGAGCAGCCCGTCACTGCGCCAGTGTGCCTGCCAGAGTGCCTCCTCAGCCCCAGGAGGTCGGGGCCGGGCCCTATGGCCCTGAGCGCTGCCCGAGCACTCGACAGACACCCTGAGAAGCCACCTGGGGGGTGTGCCGCCCCCGCCTCCTCTAAGGGCCTTCTTTGAGGACAGGGACCCAAACCAGGAAGGGGCCACCCACCCGCAGGGCCTCCCCGCCCGACCTTCACCCCCTAGGACAGGCCTTCCACCTGCTCAGGGCAGGCCATGCCCAGCCCCCCACCGCCCCCACCCAAGGGCGGCAGAGGGAGGCCACACCAGACGTGGGTGGGGTGGACGGTGGGACACGCTGCCCTTGCCCTCCACCGGGCCTGGCCCCCCGACCCTGGGAGCCAGCTGTGTGAGAGCCCGTGCGCGGGACCTGCCTCGGGGGTGGCCCGGCAGCCACATGCCGGGACCCTGGTGGCGCTAGAGCCCTGGGCTGCCCTGGTCCCACCACAGGAGCTGCCCCTCCAAGGAAGACGTTCCGGAATACTCCACACACAGAGGCTCCCAGACAATGGGAGTCCTGGCAGCCCGGACCCCTGAGCGCAGGTGCCCAGCCCAGGGCCGCCCTTCCCTGAGCCTCACCAAGCAGCCGTGGGGGCGGCCAGGAGGCCGGCGGGAAGGGGGGACGGGGCCGGCCACGGCAGAGACGCTGCCCAGACTGCCGCTGAGCAGGGCCCCAGAAGGACGCTTCACGGAGGCAGAAGTAACAGCGTGGTTTCTACACACACACAAAACCCACGCCGCAGTGCATGTTCCTGGAGCAGGCAGCGCCCAGGCCAGGGGGAAGCGGCCAGCCAGGGCAGCCCCCATCCAGGGCACCCGGTCTCCAGCCGAGGGGAAGGGAGGACAGGAGATCTGCTCCCAGGGGACCTCGGGGTCTGCGGAGCCGCACACTGGAGAGGCCCAGTCCCAGGCGCAGGGCACACCCCTGCCCCTCGGCGGCCAGGCGTCAGGGTCCCAGGCATGTGGCTGCCCTGCCACAACCCCCTGGCTTCTTTCCCAAGTCCCGGCGGCAGCAAAGGGCAGTGAGGAAGGTCAGGTCCAGGCAGCGTCCACTCTCTCTAAGCTGTCTGATGGGGGGACACACAGCAACCTACCCACGTCCCTCTCAGATAGGTGCCCGCAGAACAAGCAGTGGCCACGCTGCTGTCCAGGAGCAGTGTCCGCTGGGTGCCTTGGTCAGCGTCGACCAGACACCAGCAGCCCCCAGGCGCAGGCCCTCCTGTGGCCACGGGCTCCAGCGGCCCCACCCGCCTGCCCCCACCCCAGGGGCCAGACGTTCCAAAGGCACGGGCTCAGAGGAAGCCGGTGGCATCCCCGCGCTATCCCAGAGCCGACCCTGCGAGGCCACCGCCCACCCTCCCCGCACCCCCAGGCCCCCCGGCGACTGAGGCGGCCCCAAGCCAAAACCAAGCCGAACAGAAAGAGGAAAAAGGCACAGCTGCTTCCATTTTGCTAAAACACTTTACGTCTGTCTGTATAATCCAGGTTAACAAAATCTGAGAACTGCAAGAAAATAGGGTGCCGATTTCTGTACAGTCTACAAAACTCCCACCCCGGGCGGGCCCGGGCGCCACCAGGGGTATGTACAGGGGAGCGGGGTCTGTACAGGGTTCTGCAAGCCTCTCCTCGCCGACGGCTCGGAGGGCGCCGCGGGAGCGGGCACTCCACTCCCTCGCTCGCTTCCGAAGGGCCCGCTACGCACATCCCCTCCGTGGTCCCGCAGGTGGGCCCTGGTTCCGTGGCCCACTCAGCCTGCCACCCCCCTTCCTCCGACCCCCTGAATAAAGGGGTCTCTGTGGCTGGGTCCAGGCTCACGGCAGGGCATCCAGCCACCGCCAACCACCACTGGCCTGCCTCCATCCAGGCCACCCGTGCCCGACAGCCGGCCCCCAGCCACGGTGGGCAGCGAGGCCCCTGGCCCCTGCAGAAGGCTGCGGCACGTCGTGGCTGGGTGGGGCCGCCCACAGCCTCCCACAGACCAGGGAAATGACGCTGGGCCAGGGTCTCCTCCAGATTCCGGACTTCAAAACCCTCCCACCCAGCCACCCACCCCCACCAAACTGGGCCAGAAACAGTGCATATTCTAGACCACACACAGGTGTGTGTGTGCACGTGTGAAGGTATGAACTACCGTTTTGTCCCAAGAATTAAAGACATGCAGAGTGCTATTCTGTCTAAATAACTTATTAAAAAATAGGTCGGTTCCAGGCCGGGAGAAGCTGTGGGCTCGGTGGTGGCGGCAGCGGCCTCGGTTAGTAAGATTCACAGGGCAGAGCCCGTGGGCTGTGAGGCAGGGAGGTCCTGGGCAGGCGGGAGAGGCCGCCGGATCTAGCTGGCGCTGGGGGAGAGCTTCCCGACCCGCTCTCCTGAAGGGCCTTGACCGAGGCTGTGCGGTGGGTTGCTATGGGAACCACACCTGGGTGCCGGCTCCAATCAGCAAAACCCAGGCAGGGGAGGGGTAGGGACCGAAAGGAAAGAAGGTGATTGGGTGTCAAAGCAAAGCTGAACTGGGTGTAGCAAGGGGCTGGTGGGACTGGCCCTCTGAGAGCAGGGGACCGCGGGGGCCACTCAGGGGCGCGCTGCAGTCTGGGCCCAAAGGGCGGGTGGCCAGGCGGGCGCCGTGGGCATGCAGCATGCTGCAGCCAGGCCACGTGCTCGGCATGCACAGAGCGAAGGGGCCCTTGGGGCCTCGGCTGGCCAGCCCAGCAGGCTACGCCTCCTGGGGAGCGAGGGCTGAGCCGGAGCCTGGCTGGTGGCCAGGAGTCTGCTGGGCAGGGCCCCCCCTGCAGAGGTTCTATGCTCTGGGGGCAAGGCCAGGCCTGCCTGGACAGCCTCGGGCTGGGAGCCCCGGGAGCTAGAGCGGGGCCCCTGTGTGGGCAGATGGTGGTCAGGGCCGTCACTCCTCAGGGCGTGGCCCGCAGGCTGGGGAGGGCAGGGCCCTGGCGGCGGAGGACCCACCCCCCAGAGAGGCACAGCGAGCGACAGCCCTCCCCACCCCCAGAACCAGCCGGAGAACCACAGGATGTTGAGAACGGGAGGACCTGGCAGGTGCGCCGAGGCGAGCGTCTGAGAGTGGCCCGGGCGGCGGGCGGGCGGGCGGGCGCAGGTGGACGGGTGGCCGGGCGGCGGGCGGGCGGGCGGGCGGCGGTCACTCCTCGCGCAGCTGCAGGCGGTAGCGGTGGTAGCGGACCTGGAAGAAGAGGCGCTCGGCCAGCGAGAGCGTCATGCCGGGCAGCACGTAGTGGTCACTGGAGCCCACGTGTCTGAAGCCCAGCGACTCGTACAGCTTGTGGGCGGCCACCTTGACGGCGGTGGTGCCCAGCACGACCGCCGAGTAGTCGTGCACCAGCGCGAACTCCAGCACCTTGCGGCCCAGCGCCTTGGCGATGCCCTTGCCTCGGAAGCGTGAGTCCACGGACATGCGCAGGAGCTCCACGGTGTTGTCCGCCTCGTGGGCCCGCGCCGCCACGATGCCCACCACGTTGCCGTCCAGCACCGCCACCCAGAAGCAGGAGCCTGCGGGGGACAGGGTGGTCAGGGCTGCGGGCTCTTATGTGGGACACGGCTGTCCCCGGGGGCCCAGCGTGACCCCTGACCCTAGGCCCGAATTCCACCCCCCACCTGGTGCCGAACGAGAGCTGGGTCGGCCACGGCCACGCAGGCCCCTCCCCTGCCCAGCGACCCCAAGGCTGAATGCCTGGAGAGCGATGGGTAACCACAGAGAGGAACAGTGCAGCCGACCTGCCCTGGCTCCCAGCCACCTGGAGCCCTCCGCCTTCATCCCCAGGTGCCCACACCAGGGAGCCAGGTGCCGGGAGGGAGCATCAGGAAGTCTCCGTATTGTGAGAGCTGAGAGGGTCCGGGAAGCCGGGCCAGGGCAGCAGGGCCACACCTCAAAGGGCCAGAACCTGGGGGCCCCTGAAGGTCTCAGGGGCCCGTGGCCAAGCCAGCCCTGTGGCCTCCACCCTCCAGGGTCAGAGGCTGCTGGGCTGGGAGCCCTGAGGCCTCCAGTGGGCTCAGGGGAGATCTGCCGACACTTGAGAAAACCCAGTGAGGAGGCCGGGACGGCTCTGGGCACTGTCCCCCGCTGACCCTGGCCTCTCCTGGGCAGCTAGCCTGGGGACCAGGCCAGCTGTCCCCAGCCACGGCCCAGGCCCATCACAGCCCCATGCAGAGCAGGGAGGTTGGGGCAGGCCTCAGGGAACGAGGCCTCAGCAAGGAGAGGAGTGGGAATAAAGACCAGAGGACAGAGGACTGCAGGGCGCCGGCCACTGCGAGCACCTGGGACCACCGGCGACCAAGGGCCCAGAGACAATGGGGGAAAGGGCTGGCTGAGAATGGGGGGAACCCACTCTGAGGGGCCTGGCCTGTACCCACCCTGCTCACGGACACCCCAGCCCCCATCTCTGGGCTCTCCCACCCCAATTCCCCTGCGAGTGGCCAAACTCTGCCCCTGAAAAGCTCTGCCCCTGAGCCCTGCCCAGAAGACGCTCCGCACTCCCCCACCGGCCCTGGGGCCCTGGTCTACCTGCAACCCCCCGTTGGGCCAGCAGCTCAGGCTGCGAGGCTTCCTGTCTCCAGCCGCACTCCGAGACCTGACCCAGGGCCGAGCATGGGGATGGCTGAGCCGGGTGCCCCTGTCAACCCGCTGTCCCGCCCGCCCCCCTAAAGGTCAGGACAGTCCTGGGAGCCTTGCTCCTCCGGGCCTCAGTTTCCCCGTAAGTCCAGCATGGCCCGTCAGCTACTATCCAGCCTCTCTGCCCCGGGGGGCCTTCCTCAGACCCACCAGATGTCTGAGAGGGTGGCACAGGGCCCCTTCCCACATCACACTCAGGCAGACTGCAGCCCCAAGAGTGGATGCAGGCCCGAGCACAGGGTCCCCGAGCCATACCCTGCCCCCTTCCGCTCCCGTGGCCCCCACCCCCCGGCCACGGGCAGAGCCAGGCTGCAGTGAGGGCGCCATGAGGCTGCCAAGGTGCTTTGTCTGGGCTCGGGGAAGGGTTAGGGAAAACAAAGGTGCCCAAGGCCAGCCAACCAGGGGCGGGGTGGGCCGGGGGCGGGGCCAGCCACCAGAGGCGCTGGCAGTGCCAGGGAGGGTCACCCTGGCTCTGGGACGCCCTGCCTACCTTGCCCCCCACTGTCTTTCCCTGATGCTCCCCAGACTCTTGCTAGACCCCAGCCAGCCGTTTGGGCCCATGCTGTCCTCTCCTCCGCCTGGGGAGACCCTCACGCCCCAGAGGGCCACACTAAAGAATCTGTTGTCCGCTCCAGGCATGGAGAAGACCGGGGCCTGCGTCCCAGGACCTGGCCTGTCCAGAGAACAGACAGGGCCCCCCGGACCGGGTTCAGGATCCTCCCTGGGCAGGAGGCCTCGCTAGGGGCCTGGGGCGAGACGCTCTGGCTCACTGAGTGGCCCACAGACCAGAAGGGGCTGAAACGTAGGGTCCCTGCTGCCCTGCCACACATGCCCCCACACCGGGACCCAGGCGCGCCAGGCCAGCCCAGCAGCCAGCAGGGCACCAAGGAGCAGCTTGGACCGGATGGGGCCCATGAGACCGAGGAAGGCCCCCCTCAGCGAGCGCCAGGAAGCAGCCCCGCTTCGGGGGGGACAGACAGAGGCCCAGGGGGCCCACGTGGACACTCAGGGACCTTGATTCAGCACCTGGGACCTGGGAGTTCTGCACCCCCGTCTCTGCCAGCCCCCTGCACCCCCAACTCTCGGCCAGAAGTCCAGTCCCGGGGCCCACCCTCACCTGACCCTTCCCCCTGGCCCGGCAGGAGGCTACTGGGCTGAGGGTGAGCCTGGCTCTGCCAGAGGGGCGGCGGGCGGAGGCGGGAAGCACAGAGAGAAGAGGAGGAGGAGGCTGGGGCCTTCCAGTACTCACCGGGGGGCTTCATGTAGTACCGCTCGATGTCGGCCATGTCGGTGTGCAGGGCGCAGTCCAGGTACGCCAGGACCACCTTGCGGCTGTAGTAGTAGCGCAGCCCCAGCAGCGCCGCCGTCACCAGGGCGGTCAGCAGCAGCGAGCGGGTGAGGGCCAGGCAGAGCACTGCGGGGACACGGAACCCAGTGAGGGGGACGTGGGCAGCACACGGGCAGGGACACGGTGGTCGGGCCGGGAGAGGGCCTGTGCCCCCGGGGCATGGGCGTCCAGCAGCTGCACTCGGCAGGACCCCCGGTGCACGACCCCATGAGGAACAGGAGCAGAGGAGAGAGCACCCCAAAAATGCCCAGACTTTTCCGGAGGAGCAGTGGGTCATCTCAGCCATCTCCACCGTCCAGGCCACCGGTCACACCCCCCTCATAAAGACAGGCTGCCCACGATGGCAGGTGGGAGCAGCCCCCGGGGGCTCTGAGAGGGGCCCTCACCCACCACCCTGTGGTCTGGAGGGGTGGGGGAAGGGCCACTCTGGCCCGCTGGGGAAGCCAGGAGTTGCCCCGCCAGGCTCCTGCCTGGGGCCGGGGAGGGACCTTCAAACTGAAGGCCCCAGGACCATCCTCCTGGGGCCCCAGTCAGAGCCGCCTTCGGACCACCCGCCCCCCACCCCCGGGAAAACGCAAGGAGGCCCGAGGTGGCTCTCGCACCATCTGAGCGGCCAAGAGGCCCACGCGCTGCAGTGACAGTTGCCTCTGCTCATGACCTTGGGAAAGTCGCACCCCACCCCCAAGCCTCAAGCGCCTCATCTGTGAAATGGGGAGAAACTCGGCAGGGAAAGCGTCCCGAGGAGGCCCGTGCCAGACTGCCCACTCCGAGGGCCCCAGCCCCCACCCCCCCTCGCGTCCTCTGTGCACACCCGCCCGGCACCCCGGGAGCTGGCTGTCGTCCCTCATAAATTAGCACTTGGAGCCGCCGAGGCAGCCTCCCCCGCCGTGCGGATTATATTTAGTCACACGCGGCCGGCGCGGAGCCTCGGCCTCGGAGCTACCTGCCGTCGCCGCCCCCACCGGGACAGCCGACAGGGACAGGCGGGGACGCAGGTGGAGACCCCCCTCGAGCCGCCCCCGCCCCGCTCTCGTTCCCACGCCCCCGCCCGGCGCGCCCTGGCCTGGAGCCCAGCCCGCCCCACCGCGGGAGGCCACCGCGCCGGGCCGCCGCAGAGCGCGGAGTCGTGCGGGTGCGTGTCCGCTCCCCTCCCGGGCTGCGTCCTGGGCCGGAGGTGGGCGAGTGGGGCCCTGTGCGTGTTTCCCGGAGGGGCCCGGCGGGCACGGACTGCGGCAGGTCCTCGCGCACTGACCGGCCAGCAGGGCGTAGAGCAGCTGCGTGCGCGGGTGCTGCCGCAGGCCGCGGAAGGCCGTGTTGGGGATGCGCTCCATGATGCCGTCGTAGAAGATGCGGCGCGCCGCCTCCTGCTCGGCCGCGCGGAACTCGCGGATGTACACGCCGCGCCCCTCAGGCGGACCCGCGTCCTCCGCACCGCCCAGGGGCTGGGGCTCGGGCGGGGGCGCGGCGGGCAGCGGGGGCCACATGGCGCCGGCGGCGGCGAGCAGCGCGTCCTTCTTGGCCCCGGGTAGCGCCTCATGGTCCTCGGCGGCCACGATCTTCGTCTCGCAGACCATGTCGGGAGGCTCACAATGCATGCACCCGGCCGGGAGGCGCAGCGCGGGGAGGCGGGCCGGGCTGCGGGCCGGCACAGCCCCGGCCCAGGGCAAGGGCGCGGCGCCCTCGGACCCGCGGCGACGGCAGCGGTGGCGGCTCAGGAGCGCGGGGCGGAGGCGGCGGGCGGCCGGGGCGCGCGCTGGGAGCTGCGCCGCATTTTGGAGAAGTATTTATAATGCAGCGGCGCCGGTGCAGTCGCGGCGCCCGGGGTCCCGCAGGGTCCTAGCGTCCACTGCATTGGCTGCCGAGGGTCACCATGTGATCTCGGGGGTGGGAGCAGACGCCGCCTCCGCGCCCGCCCGATGGCACACTTGGGCGCTGCGGCGCGGCCGGGCGCGGGCAGTCAGCGGGGACGTGCCCGGGCGGGGGCGGCGCGGGCGGCCGGGGCAGGCGGGCGACGAATGAGCGCGCAGCCGGGGCTCCCGGCCCGGAGGGGTCGCTGCGTGGGGCTCCGGGCCGGACGCCTCCCGCCGGGGCTCTGCGTGCCCGCGCCGCCGCCGCTCCGCGCGGGCCTGGAAGCGCCCGGACTTGGGACCCGGCCTCCGGATCTCTCAGCACCGCGTCCTCCTCTTCCTCTTCAGCCGCCGGGCGCAGTCACGAAAGCACCTCCACCTCCCGCCCCATTGTCTGAACGCGGTGCCCTGCGGGGTCCTAGGAAGGGGCACCCCGGCTTCCCCTGCCCGGCGCCCCTAGGAACATGCGCCCGGGGCCGCACGGGCTGGGGGCGCGAGGATGCGACCGGAGCGTGGTCGGATGTCCGCGTCGCCCAGCGCTGCGGCCCTCGCTGGAACAAGAGACACCCGTTGCAGGGAGGGAGGTGCGAGGGCCCGCAGGACCCCTCCCGGACCGGCCCCCGCCTTTCGCGGCCCGCGCATGCGCCCTACGATCTCGGTGCAGGTGCAGGGGACGCACTGACGGAGTCCTCCGGTCCCTGCGAGCGGGCCTGGCTGACGCCGCGGGCCACCGGCGAGGGTGGAAGTGGGGGAACAGGTATTCCCAGAACCCCCCACCACTTGATGCCCCCGGCCCCCTGCAGCTCTGCACCTCCTGTCCTTGCCGCACATTTCCCTAGAGGTGACCTCCCAGGGCAGCTCGGAGCGAGGTCCCTGTGTCTGCGCTGATGGGGACGACGCCCAGGGGTCCAGGCCTGAGGACCCTCGGCCTGCGCGGGGGCCCAGCGAGATGGTTGCAGTCACCCAGGGTGACAGCAAGGGACTGACTACCCTTTGACGTGGTCCTAAGGGACCCAGACCGAGGAGCTGAACTTGTCCGTGGCCAGGGCTGCCGCGGGGGGGGGGGGGGG
>PVIA01013433.1:0-32136 GCA_004024845.1 Tonatia bakeri | reverse complement strand
CTTTTCTGGCTCCCTAGGTTTATGGTGTGATTTTCTATGGTATTATATCCGTGAGATTCAGTGCTGCAGTCTCCTTGATTTCCTGAGCTCACTGGTCTTGGGCTGTCATTCAAGTTGGATCTGTGTTTGTCTTTGGGTTTTGATTGTTGTTTGGGTCTTTCTTTGGTGGGTCCTTCCCACCAGCTGGTCAGCTGAGGGTCACTTTGTCTATTACCTCTTGTAGTTTGTTGTGCTGGTGAGGGCAGGCTGTGTTGAAGCTAGTTCTTCCATGTGTACAAAGTTTTGAGACTTGTTTCTTGCTCTTGTTCAGTTGTTTGTTGTGGGTAATTTTTCCACTATTTAGTTGTATTTCCAGATAAGTGCTGTATTGAGGTTAGTGTGGCCACCACTGCCTCCTTCACTTCTTTCATTATCTGTTGGTGGTTCCTTTGTTGTTGGGTTTCCTCTTCCAGTGGGTATCCTGGTGTTCACAGCTTCCACCTACTCTTTTGTGATCAGTTGGAAGGGGAAGACCAAATGGTTTAAGACAGGAAGAGAGTATTCTATGACATTTACAGTAGCAGGCCATAGAGAAGAGATAGGAGATCCTTTGGCTATGTATAGTGCTAACTGTGATATTACACCCAATTAGACACTTTTTAGAAAGGATGGAAAGAAGATAAGACTCTTGTTGGGGAGGGAAGGATTGTGAGTGGAATCTAGAAAGCAGTTAGGTTGTGGGATATAATATTCTGAGGTTTGGTGAGAGTAAAGGATAGTGAATAGGTGTATTGCGTGAGAGAATAGAGTTAACCACAACAGTAATAGAGTTCAGGAAACCTTGAAGTGGCCCAAGATCTGGAAGGAGTGTTGTGTACTATTTATAATTGTGTGGAACAGCTATTATTTACAATAATAATGGAGCAACAATTATATGACAAAATCTATGTGATCTGGATAACAACAATAGGAAGTATAGGACCTTGAGTAGCCTGCTAATAGAATACAAGTGAAGTGGAAGACTATAAAATAACAATACACTGTGAAAGACAGAACAAGGGATACTTGTCAAACAATAAAATTTAACCAAGGAAGCAAAGACTAAATAGAAAGAGGAGGAATACAAAAATAATAATAAAATAAAAGAGGTGAGAATAATCAAAACAATAATAATATAAATGTGCAATAACTTGCAGTTGACTTGCAGTAGCCAAGTGTAATTTGCCTCACTCTCTCAGCTGTTGGGACCCTCTTAGGGTCCAACTCTGGTATTTTCACAGTTCCAGTTTTTTTTGTCTCACTTGTGGGAATTAAAAAAGAGAGAGAGAGAGAAGAAGGAAGGAAGAAGAGATAAAATTGAAAGAAAGGAATAAGGAATAAAACAAGAAAGAAGAGTGGGAAAAGGAGTTGAACAATAAAAAAATAATAAAAGTAAAGAAATACTTAAAAAAAGAAAAGCTTCTTATTGGCTTCAGTCTGGCACAACCAGTTTTGCTTGTCTTCCTGCCTGCAGCAGGCTGATGGGCCATTGGTTTTGCTTTTCTCCCTTCCTGATCTACGGTTAGGTCTTCAGCATCCTCTGGTCCCTCATGTTCCACAATTTAGGTGCACACTCTTGCCAGGGCTAGCCAGGTGCTTCTCCCCAGGGCTTTGGGGGTGGGGTCCAGGCTTTCCTCAGAGAGCATTCTCCCCAGGGGTTAGGGTTGTGGGCTCGGGGCCATCTGCAGAGAGCACTCTCCCAGGGTTGTGGGTGTGTGTGCTCAGCCAGGCTGCCTGTAGTCGCTCAGGTTTGGTGTATACCCATCCCAGGACTACGGGAATGCATGCAGGGCCTTCTGCGTCACCTTGGGTGTTCAGTGCTGCGATTGGGTGGGGAGGAGGCCAGAGCAGCTGCTGCAGGAGAATTCCCCAAACAATGTCCCTTTTTTCATTTTTGCTTTTTGTGAAATTCCTCCTACTCAATCCTTCCACTCTGTACAGAGTCCTGGCCTCTCACACAGTCCAACTCTCCAACCATACTGGGGGCTATCAGGGTCAGGGTCTTTCACAGCCTAATTCTCAACTTTCCCCAGCTGGTGTACACAGACTCTGTGGGTGTTCACAGCCCCTGTGTGTTTGCCACTTAGTCCTATTCTCCTGTCTATGACTTTAAGCAACCAGGTCTCTCCGCATGCTGTTCAAACCTTGTTTGGCAGAGGAGGGAGCTGTTGACCTGACTCTCTCCCAAGAACCCAGTGGCAGACCCGGTGGGCACCGGGCCTGGGGCTGCCACCACCCTGGTTCCCACAGTGGTTCTAGGGACCTTATTGTCCTGAAGCACTCTTACTGTCTGGTTTTTCAACGTCCTCTACAATTTTTGGTCTTCTATCTTCATATATGCTGGGGTACTATTGGCAGTTTGCTCTGTTTCTCCGTTGATCTTCTAGGTTTTGCCTGTGTAGGGAGAAGTGGAATCAGCTCCCTCCTACCTCACCGCCATCTTCTAATCCTCAAAAATTTCTTATAAAAATGACTTTTTGTCCTTGGACAAAGAGTTCAGAGCCAATAAAAAATGAATCAATATAAATGGTAATGTAAACCATCATTAAGAATGACAAATAGGTTCTTGTATGATGTTAAATAATGTATTTGTAGAAATAAAAATCCAAAGTAACACTTAAAAACCAAACTATTAGTGTCTAAAGGATGCATATCGGTAGCATTTCTGCCAATATAGACAGTGATTGACTATAAATGCCTTATGGAATTGCAAATACTGTAGTATGAGTTCTGTGATACTTTAAAGGTAGTTTAGATTTTCATATACAGAAGAATTATTTTAGTCAACTCTTGATATATGCTTACTGTACTGACAGGCTCATATGGCTCTGAAATTGTTTGGTGGAACATGCAGGAAAACTTCTGAAGTATATGAGGCTCTTAAACTTGAAGGGCTGGTGGACATCTCTCATGTGATTGTTGAAGTCAATACCTGTAAGGACTCACACAAAACATTCTGTCCATTTCAAAATGAGGTATTATGAGAAATAAATAAAACAAGCAATAAAAGCTTAGAATAATTTTGGATAGCATGTCTAACAGGAAGTCAACTTTGGCAAGCACAGAGCTGTCTTGCTGCTAGCAAATAGTAAGTGGTGTCCTGCAGCCCTTTGCTACCTTCTAGGCAACCCTCAAAAGGCAAAGCTTTGGTGATAAAGGAAAAGTAATGTTTATTTAAAAGCTTCACCATTGTGGAATGACAGCTTTCCACAGGCATTAGTCACTTAAGCCTATCAATTAAGGCTAAACTCTTCAACACCTGAGTTCTCTTATCATTCCCCCATTTTTAAAGTATATTTTATTGATTATACTATTCAGTTGTCCCATTTTTTTCTCCCCTTTATTCCACTCTGTTCTGCACCTCCCCTCCCACCAGCATTTCCCCACCTTAGTACATGTCCATGGGTTATGCATATAAGATCTTTGGCTTATCCATTCCCCATAATATTCTTAACCTCCCATGGACTGTTTTGTACCTGCCATTTATGCTTCTTATTCCTTGTACATTTTCCCCCATTCTCTATTCTCCCCCCACCCCTTCTCCGCTGTTTACTCTTCATATTTTTTATCATCTTCTTTTTCTTAGATAAATCCCTTTAATGTTTCATATAATAAGGACTTAGTGATGATGAACTCCTTGAACTTGACCTTATCCAGGAAGTACTTTATCTGCCCTTCCATTCTAAATGATAGCTTTGCTAGATAGAGTAATCTTGGATGTAGGTCCCTTGCCTTTCATGACTTTGAATGCTTCTTTCCATCCCCTTCTTGCCTGCAAGATTTTTTTGAGAAATCAGCTGATAGTCTTATGGGAACTCCTTTGTAGGTAACTCTCTCTTTTCCTCTTGTTGCATTTAAGATTCTCTTCTTATCTCTAATCTTTGGTAATGTAATGGTGATGTGCCTTGGGTGTGCTTCCTTTGGTCCAACTTCTTTGGGACTCTCTGGGCTTCCTGGACTTCCTGGAAGTCTATATCCTTTACCAGATTGGGGAAGTACTCCATTATTTTTTCTAATAAATTTTCAATTGCTTGCTCTCCCTCTTCTCTTTCTGGCACCCCTATGATGTGGATATTGGAACATTTAAAGTTGTCCCAGAGGTTCCTAAGCCTCTCCTCAGTTTTGGGGGAATTCTTGTTTCTTCATTCTGATATGTTAAAATGTTTATTTCTTCCTTCTGTCCAAATTGTTGATTTGGGTCCTGGTTCCCTTCCCTTCACTGTTGGTTCCTTGTACATTTTCTTTTATTTCACTTGCACAGCCCTCACTTCTTCCTATATTTTGCACCTGTACTCAACCATTTCTGTGAGCATCCTGATTACCAGTGTTTTAAACTGTGCATCAGATAGGTTGACTATCTCCTCATTGCTTAGTTCTGTTTTTAAAGTTTTGATCTCTTCTTTCATTTGGGGCATATTCTTTTTTTCTCTCTATGCCTATTACATGGTAAAGGGTAGAACCTTAGTTATTCACCAAGGCAGGGCAACCCACATCACTGCATTGTGGTGCTATATGTGGGGAAGGGGTTAGAGAGGGAATAATGCCCAGTGCCACTTGCTCTCAGCTGACTTTTAGTCACTTCCCCCATTACCCACAAGAAAATTGAGCATTTCTGGTGCTGATTCCTAGGGGTGGGTGGGTTTGTGTACATTCTAAGATCCTGTAGATCTTTCTAACAAACTGTCCTGTGAGGCTAGGAGTTTCTCTGGTGGCCACAACCCCGATAGGATTTTTCAGTCAGAAGTTGTGAGGCTTTATTTCCCCAGACTGAGCTCTCAGTTGAGTGATCTGCCTCACTCCCCAGTTGTTCCTCCTGGTTTATCTGCACACAAATGTGGGACCACCTGCTCCACCAGCTGCCACCCACCACTTCGCCTGCCCCAGTCCTCCAGCTACTGCCTTGCTATGAGTCCTCTACATCCTAGCTGCCTGTCTTTACCCCTCCTACTGGTCTGGATGAATGTTTCTTCTTTAATTCCTTGGCTGTTAGACTTCCATACAGTTCAATTTTCTGGTGGTTCTGCTTATTTTTTGTTTTTAAATTTGTTGTTGTCCTTCTTTTGGTTGTATAAGGAGATAAAGTATATGTACCTATGCCTTGATCTTGGCCAGAAAATCCCCCCTGCTAGTTTTAACTATCTTCTTTCTATAAGGTTAGTTTACAAACTAAAACAATATAAGATACAAAAGCCACACAATTTTTGGAGAATGACAGGCTTCTGTCTCAGAGCTCATGCTCCCTAGAACACCCAAAGAAGAATAATCTCACCACCCTCTGCCAGGCCATCTTGATCTTAAGCTGTGCCCAGATTTCCTTCCCATCCAAAATACTGTCCATTTGGAAATACAGGCAACTGCAGCACAGTCATCCAAGAATTCTCCACAAAAAAGAGAGAACCAGCAAGCCAATCTGAGGGCCCAAGAGCCCTTCTTTTACTTCAAATCTTCTATCTCATAATTCCATGTGCTCTGGAGGTATTCAACTTCTCAGCCAATCTCATCCTAGTCTGTTTACATTGCCTTGGGCAGCCTCCTCCTATGGCCCCTACCTACTTCTCCCCAGTGATCAGATCAGATCTCTCTCTATCAATACTGTACATCTCCAGGTGGGCTCCAGTTGCACTCTTCTTCAGCAAACATCATTCACACTGGGAAAGAATTATTCTCAAAATACACAGTACAGAAAATAAATGTAAAACACTAGTGCATTCAGACCTGATAGAGATGTCATGAAGATCAATATATTAGTAAAGCGGCTGAGCATTTGGAAAAAAAAAGAAGATATACATCTATTACACCTTTATATTATATAAAGTTTGCATTTAAATAGGAGTCATATAGTAGAAGTATAGCAACACTTCTAAACTTTCAGTATTTTTAATGAGTACTTAATGTTTTATACTTCTAATATTCTATCTGATCATTAGAGATAAAAGGTAACATACAAAGTTACAATTTATATTATTAAAGCACACAAATTTAAGTTAATGACTAGTTTTTATTACTTAAAAGTAAATTTCCATTTCAAGTTACTAGTTGTTTATTTTGTATTTCACTGTTTGAAGGTAATCTCCAAAGGTCTCTGCATATCCAATGGAGGCAGCCTACACAGAGATCATTGTCTTTAAAATATTATATCTGAATGTCTGACTCAGAATTTGCCTGTGTGAATGACTTTTGGGTTTTGGGCTCTTTGCTTTACTAGGTATCTGGGGAGGTTGAGGACATTTGTGAATGAGATCTTCTGAATGCAGAACATAGTTGTACCAAAACTAGCTGGCAAGATTTACTTTGTCAGGAATAAGGATAAAAATACCTTGTTCCTCTCTCCCACAGAGATTTAAGTGCTAGGATCATCCCATCAATCTAGTTAGTTCTTTGCACACAGCCAATCCTGAGAACATTTGCTTTGTTCTTTGCCTTATTTGGCTTGGAAGATCTTGTTAAATAACTTGTTATTTACATTGTAGACTGTTTTGGGTATACTTTTAACTCTCTAAGGCACATGCTTCTCATGGACTTGATAGATGTACACAGAAAAATGATGAAGTCTTTCAAAGCTGGACTTCTTTGATTTTCTTCTCTTTTTTTACCGTATATGCAGCAATAACTTTTTACAGTGAAGTGGCTATGTGGGTTCTATTTTTTCCAGGATCTACTCAAGCTGATAACAATAACTATCTATTGAGTATCTACTATGAGCAGAGGGCCGAGCCCTGTCTGTATAAATATATTGTCAGATTTATTTGTTCAAGAAACTTATAAAAGAAAACTCTGTAATGCTTCCCCTTCTTATAGATGAATGAACTGAAGCTCAGAATGATTAAATAATTTGTTCAAGAACACAAACCCAATATTTCAATTGAGGTATGCTAGACCTTGAAGTTTTTCTATAACCTATGATCCCTTTCTTCTAATTGTGTAGACTTGGTAGGTAATTTCATTTCTGTGAGTGCATTTTTATCATCTATGTAATAACAGGTTCACAGTAAGTTAATTCTAGTGCTTCTTTTAACAATCCAAAAATCTGGATTTAGTTAATATTCTTCCACAGGAGGTAATTCAGTGTAGTGAGTGTCTTTATTCAAGGGCTTTAGTTAATAAATTGCTAAGCACCTTGTTAGTACCTGTTATGGAGGTTAGTTTTGTCTATTATTAAAGATTTCTCATGGCAAGTATCTGGCAAACAGCATTATTGAGTGTTTCTGATGCTTGGACAAAAATGTCCTCCCCAAAACTAAAAAATTAGAGGTAAATTTTTATAATTACAAGACTTTAAGTGCTTATGCTTTATTCTAGGAATTGTCAGGACAAAAAGAATTAAATAAGTTGTAAGAACTGATTCACAGCAAACTGTAACAATCAACTAACATTTTATATTTAAATGACACCTGTTGCATCTCTAGGGCCTACCCTAGGAAGATTAAAAGAAGAAACAGAGCCCTTTCTAAACTCAATTAAGAACAGTACAAGTGACATCTCCTTTTCCCTGTGTTTTCTCCCAGCGTGAAATGATTCAGCCAGAAATAGCATGATAATATCGCAGATGTTCCTTTGCTTGGATAGCTGGTTATTGCTTATCTCAATGATATTTTAATACAAACACACAACTGTTCATCCTGTTTTATGGCTGTCAGAATTTTGCTTCATATTTAACAAATGGAAGTTTATGAGCAGATGTATTATTGAGTCAGATTCCCTTTTTCCTTCATTATGTTGCATGGAAAAGCTAAATGCTGGTGAGAATTAACCATATGTGCACTGACTATTGGAAACAGGTCATTCATTGGTCAGTTCCCACGAGTCCCATAGCTCTGCAATCTTTATTTTCCATTGTTAAGACCAAAAGATCAAAATCCGATTCCAGGGTCCTTAGCAAAAATCTCCTCCATTCTTGATAGAGAGCTCTATTTAATAGCACTATATTCTCATTTTGCATCATGTGCAATGTTACAGAGAAACCAAAATGTTTCCTCGATCATTGTCACCTTCAAATGATACTTTTTTTCTGATCTGGCTCAGTGCAGTGAGCAAGGTTTGGAACCAAGCGCATGTGGCTTCAAGTTTCCACTCCCAATGATTTAGTGAGACAACATTGGTAGATTCACTTTGACTTTGATCTGGTCCTTTTCTCTTCTCCAGTCTCATCTGGGGCCGTTTAATCTGAATTCAGTCACTCTGGCCATTTAATTGTATTATTGAAACAAGTGCAAGGATTAGTCTTCAAGTGGGCTTGAAGCCTCAGCCCACCCACTCAGAGGGTGGGAAATTCACCCTGACTGGCACTGAGCAGGGTGCCAGGCTGTTAACAATGACTTCTACTGGTTGGACAATAAGTCTTCCAAACCACTGCAATGAAGCAGAAGGTTATTAAGCAAACAAACAAACAAAAACAGTGAGACTGTCAATCAGAGAACTTTGCAGATGATCTATTACAATTCTTACTCTAATCACAGGATTATCTGCAGCTGGGAAAATTTAGGGGGGCAATTTAAGCCAAAAAAAATTATAGCTCTGACAGAATACTGAGGATTCTGATTCCAGGTCCAAATTTATGTGTGATCTTTCATCCAGATCATAGGCAATTACCGGGGATTTCCCGCTGGCATCATGGGGAGTTGCCACCCCCAGTGGACCTAGCACACAGGCAGTGCACACCTTTCTTGCAGGGAGCTGCCATCAAAGGCTCACCTGCGCAGTTGCACACTCCTATGTGTGTCTGCATTCCTATTCCAGACCTCTGCTCTGACACCTCTTGATCAGGGGCCACTGCTGAGTATTTTTTCTCTACTTGGACTTGGTGCCTTTCCACTCCTACCCCTCTCTCTCTCTCTTCCTCACCCTTCACTCGTGGCCCCATAGATATTCAAGAGCTTCTATTCAGTCTCCTGGGCCATAGCATGATTTCCTCCATCTGCATTGCATCTGCCTGAGCAGGTCCATGCACAGGGAAATGGAACTAGGGGCAGCTGACCTCTCTCTTTGCAACTGACTTGCTCTGTCCTGAGTGAAGGCTTGATTGTCACTGTTATTTTGGCTCATTGTTCTAATTGGCAAGAGAGATATGTCACCATTTTCCTGTTCTGTGTGCTTTAATAATAATAAGAGGGAAAGCAGCCCTGGTTGGTGTAGCTCAGTGGATTGAGCGCGGGCTGCGAACCAGGCATCACAGGTTCGATTCCCAGTCAGGGCACATGCCTAGGTTGCAGGCCATGTTCCCCAGCAACCGCACATTGATGTTTCTCTCTCTCTCTCTCCCTCTCTCTCTCCCCTTCCCTCTCTAAAAATAAATAAAAATTAAAAAAAATAAATAAATAAATAATAAGAGGGGAAGCTAAAATTTACTGAAAATGAATTTTGTACTAGGTACTATTTCAGTGCTTTATGAAAATTAACCCATGTACCAAAATTCTGAGGTAGACATCATTTGTACTCCCATTTTGTAGTTGAGATAACAGACAATAAGAGATTAAAGAAATTGCCTTATCTTGTACAGATAATAAGTGGGAATATGAGGATATGAACCCAGGCAATATAGGTTCAGAGCCTCTACTCCTAACCCATAGGCTACATGACTTACCATCTAAGTCCCTTAAAAGAACTTGTGTCATCTGCCTGTGACTGCTGACATATCTCTATCAATCAATCAATCAATCATACGACTATGTTGCTGTGAAACTAACTCTGTGTCACTTTCCCCCTCAGGCCTTTTGCACATCAAGTCCACCTATACTGTCATCCTGCCTTCTAGGCATCTGTCATATTTTAGCTTAGAAATCATTTTCTCATGACTGGTGAGAATTCTACCACTGAAGCATCGTGGTTCCCACCCTACTACTGAAAGTAAACTATAAGTGAAAAAATATAAAAAATACATATTTCATAATTCTAGGAGTTCCAGCCAAGATAGAGGCATAGATAGAAATGCTTTTTCCCTCACACAACCAAAAGAAGGATAACAACCAATTTAAAAACAATAAACAACCAGAAGTGCCAGAAAAATAAAAATGCATGGGACTCTGGCAAACAAGGAGTTAAAGAAACATTCACCCAGACCAACAGTGTTACAATGCAGCAAAGAGGGTTGCCTTGTCTGGCAAATACCTAAGGATCTTTCCCCTTACAACATAACAGGTGCCCCAAGAAAAAGAAATGTGGCCCAAATGAAAGAACAGATCAAAACTCGCTAAGCATTGAGGAGATAGCCAACCTATCTGATGCAGAGTTCAAAACACTGATAATCAGAATGCTCACAGAATTGACTGAGCTTGGTCACAAAATGATAGAACAAATGAAGCCTATACAAAATGAAATGAAGGAAAATACACAGGGTACCAAGTGAGGGGAAGGAAACCAGTACTCAAATTAATGATTTGGAACAAAAGGAAGAAATAAACATCCAACCAGAGCAGAATGAAGAAACAAGAATTCAAAAACAAAAAAATGAGGAGAGTCTTGGGAACTTTTGGAACAACTTTTAGTGCTCTAACATCAGAATCATAGGGGTTCTAGAAGGAGAACAACAAGAGAAAGAAGTTTAAAACTTATTTGAACAAATAATGAAAGAAAATTTCCCCAATCTGGCAAAGAAAATAGACTTCCAGGAAGTCCAGGAAGCCCAGAGAGTCCCAAAGTAATTGGACCCAAGAAGGAACACACCAAGGCACATCATTATTAAGTCACCCAATATTAAAGATAAAGAGAGAATCTTAAAAGCAGCAGGAGAAAAGGAGAGAGTTATCTACAAAGCAGTTCCCATAAAACTATCAGCTGACTTCTCAAAAGAAACCTTACAGACAAGAAAGGAGTGGAAAGAAGTATTTGAAGTCATGAAAGGCAAGGACCTACATCCAATATTACTCTATCCAGCAAAGCTATTCTTTAGAATGGAAGGGCAGATAAAGTGCTTCCCAAATAAGGTCAAGTTAAAGGAGTTCATCACCATCAAGCCCTTATTATATGAAATGTTAAAGGGACTTATCTAAGAAATTGAAGAAGGTCAAAAACTATGAACAGCAAAATGACAACAAACTCACAACTATAACAAATGAACCTAAAAAAAGAAAAAACAATGAAAACAAAAACTAAGCAAACAACTAGAACAGGAACAGAATCATAGAAATGGACATCATATGGAGGGTTTTCAGTGGGGAAGGGGAGGAGAAGAATGGGGGAAAAGGCACAGGGAATAAGAAGCATAATTTGTAAGCATACAATAAATGGGGGGAGGTTAAGAATAGTATAGGAAACAGAGAAGTCAAAGAACTTATATGTAAAACTCAGAGATGTGAACTAAGTGGAGGGGATGCAGGAGGGTTGGGAGGTGCAGGGTGGAGGTGGGATAAAGGGGAGAAGGAATTTGGAAAACTGTAATACCATAATCAATAAAATATACTTAAGGACACTAAAATATATATTACAAAAAAGTATTTTCTCAGAGAAAATTTTATTGACTCACCTCTACATTTATTCATATAGCATCCTGTACCTCTTCTTTTAAAAAATAAATTTGCAAGCATTTGCTACAAATGTAGTCAAATAACTGCTTGTTAACTGGTCTCCTGTGCTAATCTCAGGTGTCCTGTGGGTAAAGGTCCTGATTCTCCTGGTCTTCATCACTTTTCATCTACAGTGAGGTACAATGCAAAGTTCATCACTGAACTCACTGTACAAACTCTGGTTGTCTGAATCACACTTTCTGTGTATAAGTTTACCTATTTATAGAGAATATACAAAACAACTGCCTTATATGGATCTAGGGAACATGAAATATAATGTCTTTAATAGCATATAAAGTAAGGCTTGGCATATAGTAGTTGCTAAATAAATACTATTGTAGCTATTAGGTATAGTAGCAATAAAGTTCTCTTCAAAATATTTTCTACTTTTCTCTGTGGGACAATTATACATCCCTGACTCTTTGAATTTAGGCTAGGCTTTGTGACTTGTTTTGGCAAGTGAAATGCAAATAGAAGTGACTTGTGTTGCTTTCAGGTTGAAACTTTAAATGTCATCGTGTGATTCCTCAGGACTTCTTTATTTCCCTCTTCCAAGAGGCCAGCCAAGTTCCAGATGCAGGCTGTTACTTCAAAGATGGAATATGCCTGAGATAATATGCTGCCCAGCTTCAGTTGTACTGACATAGATGGAAAGCACAATCCAGAAATTAATTTTTTTTCCTATAAACCAATGAAATTTTTGGAGTTGTTTTACACAATGGTAAACATTTCCTAAGCTGACTAATATCTTAGCCTTATGTCAGTGCCAGTACATTAAAGTATACATAGTGATTATTTTTGGAAGTATTTTTTGAGGGTACTTTTCTCAGTATCAAATGCTGTCTTAACAATTTGAGGCACACATGTACATTATATACAAAATAAAAATAATAGCTAACATTTATCAAGCATTTATAATAATTTAAGAATTTAAATATTTGCAAATATTAACCAGTTAACCCTTCAAAACATTGTGAAACTAAGTAGGAACTATGATATCCTTTCCACAGATGAGGAAACTAAGTCACAGAGCAATTAGGCCATACAATTAGCGAGTATCAGAGCCATAATCTGAGCTCCAACATTGTGAGTTTAAAGCTTATGTTTAACCACTGTGTTCCATTGTGCCATGGGTATAAATCCACAATGTACAGACACAAAACACCTATAGAATGCTAAGAAGAATATATGTCATTGATTGAATATGATTTATCTTCATCATATGAAAATGAAAGGATGGACTGTATTGAAATTCTTCCCAGATCTCAAGTTCTATAATTGAACTTTATTTTCTTCTATAAGATGAGTGTGATTCAGGCAAGGAAAGGACAAGTCCCACTCATCATCTTCCATCTGATGCCCTACAGGAGAGTGTGGAGGACCAATGGTTCAAATCCACAGATGCTCAGAAAGAGAACCTTCACGAGGGATTATTCAACAGTACCCCTTTATTTACCGATTTAACCAAAATTCTAGGGTGATATTCATAGTAAATATCCAAACAACTAGCCTGAAATTTGTTAAGTGACCTAGGATTTTAAGAGAGTCGACTCTCAGCTGAATTTTCTAAGTTCTTTATAATAATTCAGAAAGATTTGCACTTTCATTTTGTTGCAAGTGTAATATATGAATAGACACACATTTTGAATCATTTAGGAGTAAGTGGGAAGTTGAGAAAAAGGCAAACTATTAGCAGTGTTGGGAGAAATAAGTTTTGAGTCATCTAGACCTGGTGTCAAATCCTAGTGCTTTCTCTGTGTGATTCTGAAGCATTGCCTATGGTCTCAAAGTTTTAGGTTCCTTACCTGAAATTGAGCACACTGAATTCCTAAATCATAAGGTTACTATAAAAATAAATTCAGTTTCATCATTACCTAGTATGTAACAAATGCCTAATAAATTAATAAAGTGGCTGTTATTATAATTAATTATTAACTAATGAACAAGTTTCTTAAAATAAAAGTAATTAATTATTAATTAAGAACAAGTGTCTTAAAAAATAATTCTACATGGTAATATGTTGGCTGGGTACTTACTAACCCAGATATCTCCCAAAGGACTTTTTCATGGGTTAATAATATCATGAATGTTACCGGAGAACACTGGCTTTCTTATAGAGATGTTAGTCCTATTTGGTAAACAGGTAAGGCCCAGCATGCTGGACTAGAACTGTGCTTTGACATAGTGCCTAGATAAATAGATATTCCAAGGAAGAAGTTGTTTTAGCATAACAAAAACAGGTAAAGCAGAGACACTAAAGCTCAAGACACTATTTGGACACCAAAGTAGGGCAAAACAAATAGGTTTTATAAATATAAAGTGAAAACCAAACTACTCTGGCAATTTCAGCTCTCATGTGATTTATACCTTTAATTTGTCTAAATCAGTGACCCATGAAGTATTGGCATAAACATTTCAAATTCAGCAAAACCTAAATCATGATAAGGAAATACTGACTTTTTATTAGTTATCTTTCTTTCATTGACTTCTCCCAAACAAAATGAATTCTTCTCTGAGTGAGGCAAATGAAGTATTATACTTTACTAAAATATTATCAATCTGTGATTATTAGCACTCAATATGTCACAGAAACACAGAAACATGACTTGACTGAAATCCTCAGTGCAGAATTACTATTTAAAGCATTTTTTCCTTTGCTCCTGTTTCACATTAACACTAGATATCAAATTTATTTGATGGAAAGCAACAGAATTGGACTCTGGCTAAGTTGGGTTAAAAAAAGATACAACTTGGCCCTGGCTGATGTGGCTCAGTAGGTTGGAGTGACATCCCATAAGCTGAAAGGCTGCGAATTCCACTCCTTGTCAGGGTATATGCCTTAGGTCACAGGTTCAGTCTCCGATCAGGGTACATACTGGAAAAAACTGATAGATATTATCTAACATTGATGTTTTTCTCTCTCTCACACTCTCTCTCTTTCTGGAATCAATGAATATATTCTCTATGAGGAATTTTAAAAAATCTACAGTTAGGAAAGATAAGGTTCAAAGAGTCAAGAGGATAGGCAAATATCCAGGTCTCAGAAATGGCAAAAATCAATGCCTGGGATCCAGGTGGCATGGATAAATGATGAGTCATTTCAGCTTCCCTAAGAGGTGGTGAAATAGCTCCAATGGACTCTAGTCTTGAATTTTTCCACTCAAAATGTAAGTACTTGGGGAAAACTGATTGTCCTTCACTGACCAGAGGAGGACAAGGCAGGCACCTTGATTAACAATGTTTGTGTAGAGGAGATATTTCCCACATTGGGGGTCCCCACCAGCCTGCAGAAATTATGACAGTCCCATCAGCTACAACATTGACTTTAGCCCTGTGAAACTCATATTGGATTTCCAATCTACAGAGCAGTAAGATAAAATAAAATTGTGTTGCGTTAAGCCACTATATTTGTAGTAATTTGTTATGGCATCCATAGAAGATAAACACAGTAATTTTTAGTATAAAAAATCTCCCAATTATTGCAAATGACATACTTATATTAAAAACAATAGGCACTAAGCTTCCTCATATTCTGAAATGAGAACCTGGATCACTGAAGCAGATATGCTAAGAGATGTTTGCTCTATTTTCTTATATTCTCTATTTGTCTATTTGGAATCCATTCATCACAGGTCCAATTAAATTAACTATATTTTCTTATTTTCTCTATTCTTGATGATTTGGCATCTGGGGGCCTGGGGAGAGATACTTACCACCCAGGGCTAGATGATTCTTAGAGATGGCATAGGGCTCAGCCAGAAGCTTGTCTATCCACGCAATCCCTAGTCTGCATCTCCAACCACCTCCTTATCCAAGTCTCACACACCAAGCTAATATCTTCCCAGCCCTAAATCATCCCAGGACATTACAAACAACAAGAGATGGCCTCAAAACCCACCAGAATTATTCAAATTTGTTAATCCTAATCTGTTTACTCTGCCCTACCCAGCCTTTTCTACAGAAACCCCAGTAAGGTCTCTGGCCTAGATTTCCCCTCACTACTCTCTACTACTTCCTACCATCCTGATGCTCCCCCTGTTGTACTGTGTGACTTATCGTGCCCCTTTCTCACAGGAAATATAAATAATACATTCTTCTTTATTTGACGTTGCCTCTCCATGTTGTCATTCAGACCACTGTATATTAAATCTCAGGTATAATTCTAGAACTATGTCAAACCTGATTCTGACAAGTTTTGGGAAAACCCCTGTAGAGGAAATGGAATCAGTCAGTCTTCCTCACCAGGCCTAATAAGCAGTATTCCCATAGCCTTGAGAATGGGCCTCACATGCACAGGATTATGCTTTGTAACATAATATCATGGCATCCTGCCATCTTTGTGTGCATTTAGTATATAAGGGAGTTGGGACTTCCCGCACTGTGACACATAGCTTGTGGAATGCATACATCACCCCACCCTTGAATAAAGGCAAGTCAGGCATTCCCATGGCTCTTCAAATTTTCTTCCATGTGCCCAAATCCTAAAAGAGATTTTCCCAGCCTTGAAAGCCTGCAAGGCAACCCCTCTCTGGCTTATCTAGGCAATTAAGGTTGGAAGGAAGTATAAAGAAAATCGAGGCAGTGTACACTTTTGTTTTCATACCAGCCCCCATGGGGAAAGGAATGGCTATTTGTGCTTCCACCTAAACCCAGGTAAGACAGGATGCAAGGGGAACAATAAGAGACCTGAACATCTCTTCATCCTATGGTAGGAAAAGAAAGAGAAAGGAATGGGCTGTGGCTTCATAGAAGCATTGTAAAAGACATTTCACCCATGAGAATGTCCTGGAGGGTCCAGATGACCCAAGAGAGGGATAAATGGTCTTGGGATGGAAAGAAAGTTGAAAGTGCCATGGGAGCTATAGTCAGAGGCTACCCAGAGGAGAGTGTCCCAGGCTTCATTACTAAAGCACATGTTCTTGGGTTAGATAATTCAGGCCTCCAAGCCCCATCTGGTGAAACAGCTGTGGAGGGGTAAGCAGGTAAAGAAGATGAGCTGGCCACGCCCTTTTTACTAACTAAAGATATCTCTGCTTGAAGTCTCAGTTTGAACTGGGAAAGGAAAACCATTTAAAATTTAGAGTTACTCTAGACTTTTTATTTACTGAAATAAGACAGATCTTGTGACCTGAAAGGGATGGGAGAAGCTATGGGACTTGTTTAACTTTCCAGGTATGAACAAGAAAAGATTAGTACACACTACAGGTCAGGAGAGATAGTGGGAGGAAATACAGCAACTTCTTCCATGGTTATATCCTGTCCAGTCCAGCATTTTTCATATATCAGTTAAATAATAAAATAATTAGTAAACTCAAGGAAACAAATGTAGTCCTCAATGTCATTACAGAGCAGATGCAATAATTCCAGATACTAAGTTAGAGAATTGATATTTAAAACTAAATTATTACATATTAGTGACATAGAGGGTAAAGTAGACATAATCCTAATGAATACTGATGAGATCCAAACAAAAAAGTGCTACAGATAAATAAGAGTAAAACAACCAGCAAAAAAATAACTGATCTATCTAAGGTAGATATTCCTCTAGGAGCAAAAGAAAAAAATGCCTTCAATGATATATTACCGAAGAATTTCCCTGAAATAAAGAAAAAGCCACTTCTGCAGGTCAACAAGCACACACTGATTCAGAAACACATCTAATAATTCAAGTTCTGGGTAGAAAAAGAAAATCATGTACTGGAGGAAGAAGTCTGGCTGGCCTTAGAACTTTCTTTAGAAACATCTGACACCAGAAGACAGAAAGCAATGAGTAGTTTTGACAGGAAGAGAATACCACCCAAGAAAATATTACCTGATCAAGTTGCTTTTATCTGTGATGGTCACAGAGAGACCTTATCAAACATAAATCAAGGAATAAGCTCGTGTTAGAAGCAAATTATCTTAAAAACAAAAACCCAGTTGAGAGACTAGTGAGACTAAGAATTCAGGAATGACACGGGCATTGATTGCATTTAAATAAAAATATATCTCTTTTAGACAGAGAAGAGTAACTCAACCATATCCAGTCCATTCTACCTTTCACTGATAGTACAAAGTTGTGGGTGTGAAGCCATCTTCTCCCAGCTCCCTTGGGTTAGATCGTGTTAACTGGTGTTGAGAACCACCCTGCCTGATTTCAGAAGCTGTAACCCCCCATGGCTAAGGCTGAGTAAAAAGGTCTTGAGACCATAAGTCACTAAGGAGACAAAACTTATTCTCCCAGCAAAGGTGCGGCTTCTGTCCCCTTTATTTCACCTTGGTTGGCCCCTGGAGTATGGCTGGATAGTCAATGATGCATAAGATTCCTTAAGGGAGGGAGAACCTAAGACAGGCACAGTTGTGAAGGACCCATCAGAGAAGGACTTAGGGGACTATAGAGAAGGGGTGATGGACCCTCACCCCTTGGCTTTGTTATAGTCTGAGTCCTCATTGTATCTGTAAGAGTCTCCTCATCTCTTGGCTGCCTTTCTTCCCCCACCTGACTTAAGCCTAAAACAATGCCAGAGGTGGGTGTGGTCCTGTGCTGGAACAGGTGGTTCCTGGGGGGCGTGGGGGAGCGATCAGGCTTACAAAAGAATGCACAGAATCCTATGAAACCTGCTTTGCTAAGAATACCCTCAATTTAAATGATAAGGGTCCAAGCATAAAATGAGTTTGTTTCCCAAAGTTTTATGGATCTTTGATATCACTCTATCTATCTGACCCTAACTCAGAATAAGCCCTCATAGTTCTTTGAATGTTATTTATCAATCAATCATTACTGCCTGACAATTATTGATGAGCTTTATGTATATTCCCTGTATTCCTATGCAAACAAAACCCAATAAAAGCCCATTGAGAAACAGGCTCAAGGTCTTTCTCCTCTGAGAGACTGGTCAGCCTTTCCTCCCCAAGCAGATCATGTCTTGGTAGAATTATTCTCATCTGTGGTGGCAGAGGGGAGCTCTGTGTGTGGAGCTCTCCAAAACTGGATGCTTCAGAGGAAGGTTCAGAGAACAGATAAGAAGTGTAGGCACACTTTTCTGACTTCCGCTCTCTTTGCCTGGTGGCCCCAGAAGGGAATCACTGTCAAAATCCTCCAGGGAGTAATCACAAGGCTGTGGTTTTAGGCAGGGTGAAGGGTGTCCCATCTTGTCTTCTTTACAAGGTGCATCTAGGAAGCAGGGTGAAGCTGAGACAAATAGTTGTGATGGGAGTACTTTTCTGATATCTGTATCTATCCCTGTCTGGAGTTGGCCATTCCAAAGTGGTTTCCCAATATCCCAGTCTCCTGACAGTGTAGAAGCAGTAATTCCCATTTTGACCTGTTCTTTTATATTCCTAAATAATGTTTTTTAGCCTCATTAATACTGACATTTTGAGTCAAGTAATTCTGCTCTGGGGACTGTACTGTACTTTGTAGGGTATTAAGCCTCTACCCATTAGTTACCCATAGCACCTGTCCTCTTCCCCAGCTATGGTAACCCAAAATATTTGCAGATATTGCCAAATGTCCCCTGGGGGTTCAAATCAATGCCTGCTGAGAAACCCTCATTTAAAATCATACAGCCTGTTCTATAGTCCTTCTGATCCTCTTGTTTGGTTTTGTGTTATATAAGATTTAAAAATGGGAGAAGTTTTCAAATGGTTCTACTAAACAAGAATTTGGAACAAAGATCACAGAAGGGCTCTGTGTCAGGAGACTGAATGAATTTCTATCTGGTGTGTAGCATGAGAAGTGGCTGTGCACACTATTACCCTAAATCCTCATTGTCCAATTCTTTCAGGAGTCTCTTCTATGCCCACTAATCTTGTGGGGCAGGTCTTAAGGGTAGAAAACAAATATAGCAGAAGCATCTCCATACAAAGAATTTACTCTGTCTCACCCTGGTGTCCAGGACATTATTTTACAAGGTTTATCATTAGTAGTAGTACTACCCTACTAGGTACAGTTCTTAAACCTTGATCAATCATAAAAGGACAGTTTTTTATTAGACTTCCCTCTACCCTTTCCTATATTGCATTTTGGGAAAACTTTTTATAGCATCACTTTTCAAATTATAAATTATAATATATACTCATTTTAGAAATTCTGAAAAATATAAAGAATACAACAAAAATTGCCTAAAATCTAACTGGCCACAGATACGCAATTTTTATGTTTTGTTGAATATTCTTTAAGTGTTTTCCTTTACAGATTTCTTTGTGTGCATATGCATATGTTTGTGATTATAAACTTTTCAAAACAAAAGTGCCATGTTAGCATGTTTGTAGGTTTTATCCTGCTTATTCATGTAGCTGCATGTAATGTAATATTCCACATTACATTATCATAAAAATATGAATTTTCTTCCCCTAGTGTAAGTTTGTGCTTTTAGGACCAATATTCTCCATATTCTCTGTGCCACTCATTTATTCAGCAATTATTTATGGCAGATTTTGGCTTAGGCACTGATGACACAAAGCTAAGCAAAAAAATATTTGCTGCCCTTGAGGAGCTTTTCACCCTGACACAAATGAAGAAACAAGTGACTTTAATGCCATTTTCATTGCTGCTACTGCCACTAAAGCAGCTGCTTTGCCATTTTTTAAAAATAGGTGTTAAGCTTCTAATTGCAAAAAGGACTTATTTAGGCAGGAAGCTAGAAATCTCAAGCAGACAAGCTGATACACACAGACATCTATACGTCAGTGAGCTGTTCACATCCATTGGAGGCCGAGCTCAACTGTGTTTTAGCAGAAGACAGGGGTCAGTACCTAATGCAGAAGACAGCTGGAGAAATGAAATGGGCACTTCAGGCCAGTCATCTGCCCAGCCGGACCCCAGAGAGGCTTTGAAGGAGAAGAGTTATAAGAAAAGTACTGACTAGTAGCACCAGGTGGTAGAACACATTTTATGCAGAACATTACCTGTTGCTTTAGATTTCAATGTCTGTGAGGATTCTTAAAAATAGAATAGTAACAGAAGTCATTTGCATCCATTTACTGCTCCCAAGCCGCCCTGCCCATCAGCCATCACAAGCAGAAATGCTTGACTTGGTCTCAGATACATGGGAAGGGTTCTGGGGTCAAAAATACAAAAGTCAAGCAAGTTGTTATAATCTCACTGCAGTTCTATGTGTCTATGGTTTAAATTAGCTAAACAATAGTGCAATTGGCTCTTTTTGATTATGAAATTTTCTTGCCCAAAGATACCTTGAAAAGTATCCTTGACAGGAGTCTTCTATCTGTGGGGCAGAACCACATATAGAAGACACCAGTCAAGGCTTCCTTATATAGATCCCTGGGGTCACATGATCCTGTTTTACATACCTCCTCATACCTGCTCAGCCTACTTGCAAACTCTTACTGTAGGTGTCAGCTGCTTGCCCATCTTCCTGTTAGAATGGCCTCAGTGGAGGTTGCTATTCTTATGGTTCTGAAGACTCTGTAGACTTCCCTCCCCAGAGACAAAGGCTGGACTACTACATGAACTTCATAGTGCTCACTATAATAGAAGCCACAGCAGTTTCTGTGCCCCAGTTCTGGATCCACAAAGTTCTGGCTCTCTTAGTAGCTGCCCAGAAGGGCTTTGTACCCTAACACAAAGGTGCTGGGAAGATCATAGCCCTGTATCTCCCCAAAGTTCTCATGGGCAGAACTTTGGCCTATTATTGCCAGGAAAGGGAAAGGAGTCAGCAGATAAAGTGTAGCTACTCTTGACCTTGACGGATTGTTCTTTGGCATAACTGTTCCATATGGTTTCTGAGTAACTGCCATCATTGTGTTCTGTTGGGAAGCTGAAGCTGGGTCAGTAATACACCACTCAATGAATGGATCTTGGTTTTCCTCCCTCCCCTCCCTCATTTCCCCCCTTCACTCACTCTGGCTTCTCTAGGAAAGCATGCCTCTATAAAGGTGTGAAACATTGAAAAATGTGTGAACACAATTTTTAAAAAGTGTGTGCTATCAATCATGGTTGGATAGTTATATATAATTCTTAATTTTGAAATTTAATTAATTTCAAAACTTAAATGAGAAATATACAGTCTATTTTCCTGAACATCAATAGAAAAACAACAGATTTCACTTCAAACCCGCAGTGATACTGTAATAGAAGTCAGTGGCAGCAATTTGCCTACAAGGTCACAGTGTCAGTGGGGTGGGAAGGACTGGAATTAAAGACTGTCTGTCTGTAATTGAAGTCTCTTTAGAGATGTGTGTCATAGGATGCTGCGTTAGATCAGTGGCATCACTGTTAGGGATAAACGTAAGTGTTTATAATGAGAGAGCTCAATACACCAACACATAAATTCTCTGAGGGAGGTGAGTTTTGTGCATTCCCAATTCTTAGCATCTGTGTCTGCAAAATGAGTTCTTAAAAAATGAAAAGACAAACACGTAATACCAAAAGACGTGCACACCATTTTCTAAACTGCCACCTGGGTATTTCCAGTAGGCTGTATCATGTACCTGTTCAACTATATTTCCCAAAAAGGAAACGGCATCAAGAGAAAAAAGTTCTTAGGCATAAACTCATTATACATATTCAATACTCAATGGGATGTTTTCAAATTTTACTAGATGAAGTAAGTTGAGGATGTTAGCTGTAGGAGACTGCCTGAAGTATGTAATATCAGTATAATCATATTACAACATTTCACTCTTGTTGAATAACTTAAAATGCTTTTCAGAAGCATTAAGTTGAATCCCCAACTCTCAGAATTAGGCCACTGCTCTATCTGTTGGGGACAGACTTCTCAGCACTAATAACAAATACTCTTATTCCTTGATTAGGTCCAGCCCCAAGATTATTTTACTGTGACTGTTCTTTGGCACTTTATTTCCTTTGAGTAGTTGTTTGTTATAAAAGACCAATGGGAAATGAATAATACATAAAATTTTAAAACTATCCATTTCAACTCCCTCATTATGGCCCACTGTGTTTTTAGAAGCATATGTGTTAGTGAAGAGTTTGCAGTATTCATGACATGAACTTTGTTTTTGGAACAGAAAGCTAATTGGTTTATCAAAAGGATAGTGAGATTTAATAAAATAAATGCTCAAGTTTCCTTTTATTTCTATATATCATTATAATTGTCATTAAATTTGGTAATTTGGAGTAAAATATTCTGAAACTGCATATTTCAAACCCTAATCTTCAAAAATACTTGAATGTCACAGACAAATTGATTGCACTTTAAACCATGCAGCGGAGCTCATTAGTGGTCTTCCTTGGGAGGGGTACTGGCTGCATCTGCCTACTCAGTGCCAGACCAGTTTCCAAAGGGGTGTGAGCTGACCTTTCCTTCAAACTCACTTATTCTCATATGGGTGTTACTTTCTGTAAAATCTCAGAAACTTGAAGTTGCAATGGCTGATATTCTTTTTTAAATATATATATTTTATTGATTATGCTATTACAGTTGTCCTTCTAACATAGGCAGGAAAATCTCAGATATTCCATGAAGCAATATTTTTCCTGATATGTCCTCTAGAGCAAGGGACATAAAAGAAAGAGTAAACAAATGGGACTTCATCAAAACAAAAAGCTTCTGCAAGGCTAAAGAAAATGTCAGTAAAGTGGAAAATATATTTGCAAATGATACTTTGGATGAGGGTTGATCTCCAAAATATATAAAGAACTCACATGACTCCACTCCAGGAAGATAAACAATCCAATTAAAAAATAGGCAAAGGACCTGAACAGACACTTCTCTAAGGAGGACATATAGAGGGCCCAGAGACACATTAAGGATGCTCAGCATCAGTAGCCATCAGAGAAAATCAAATTAAAACCACAGTGAGATACCACTTGACACTGGTCATGACAGCCATCATAACCAAATCAACAAACAAGTGCTGGCCAGGCTGTAGAGAAAAGAGAACTCTAGTATCCTGTTGGTAGGAATGTAGACTGGTGCAGCCACTGTGGAATTTCCTCAGAAAACTAAAAATGGAACTGCCTTTCAACCTGTCAATTCCATTGCTAGGACTATACCCTGAAAATCCTGGAACACTAATTCAAAAGAACCTGTGCACCCCAATGTTCATAGCAGCACAATTTACAATAGCCAAGTGCTGAAAGCAACCTAAGAGTCCATCGGCAAATGAGTGGATCAAAAAACTGGTACATTTACATGATAGAATATTATGCAGCAGAAAGAAAGAAGGAACTCCTACTCTTTGCAACAGTTTGGATGGATCTGGAGACCCTTATACTAAGTGAAATAAGCCAGACAATGAAAGACAAATACCATATGATCTCACCTATAAGTGGAACCTAATCAACAAAACAAACTAGTGAAGCAAAATAGAATCAGAGACTTGGAAATAAAGAAGAAGCAAACAGTAACCAGAGGGGAGGTGGGAAGGAATAATGGGAGGGAAAGGGGGAAGGGTTTTTAGGAACATTTGCCAAGGACACATGGACAAAGCCAAAAGGGAGTAGGATCAAGGGGGGCAAGTGGGGATGGGGGAGGTGGGGAGGAGTGGTGGTGTAAAATTGGAGACAACTATACTTGAACAACAATAAAAATATGTGAAAATAAATAAACAGTAAATAAAATAAAAACTAATATATGAGTTCTTTTTTAACTTTTTTATTTTTATTTTTATTGTTCAAGTTTTCTGCCCTTTACCCCCATCCGAGCCCCCCCCAATATATGAGTTCTTAAAAGTACACTAATCATTAGCTCAGCAACTATTAATACTGTACTCTGAGGATTTTCTCTCCAATTCTTATTCCAGACAAAAGGAAAATTCTTTTATTTCCCTAAAGATTTCATTTATTTATTTTTAGAGAGAGGAGAAGGGAGAGAGAAAGAGAGGGAGAGAAACATCATTGTGTGGTTGCCTCTCACATGCCCTCTACTGGGGACCTGGCCTACAATCCAGGCATGTGCCCTGGCTGAGAGTCAAACTGGTGACCTCAAAGAAAATCTGCAGTCTGGTGCTCAATCCACTGAGCCACAGCAGCCAGGGCTCAAAAAGAAAACTCTTAAAAGTAATATTTGACATCTTCAATAAACACATCAGGTTGAAACATGGGTTACTGTCATTGATGTGTGGATGGTAGTGTACTAGACATTATTTACTACCAGAAAAGCAAACCTTGCCAACTTTTAAGTGTGAAGATGGTGAAGATGGTGAAGCCTTTATGGTGAAAATGGAGGTTTATGGACTCTACCAAGGGACTAGAGAATTTTGTAATCTTGGCATGAAAATGGCTTGATTACCTAATAATTCAGTTTTATTTCTTTTTATAATTATAGGAATTTATAAACTTTTATAAATTTAAAAGCAAAATTTATGGAATCTATTATATAATAATGGAGTCTAAAAGACAATTTAATATGCTAGGTTTATAAAGCTGGGAGGAAGAATGATTTCTCTGTTGGCTCTGGAGGAAAAATGAACCAAAATAATTTTAAATGGATTATATGAGTTTCTCTAAGCAAATCTAGAATGTTCAGTTGCATTTATAGGAAATTCTAAGTGACTCAATGTACCTTGAATATATCATCTTTAGCAAAGTAGCTTCTCCTAAGAAACTTTGCCTAATGGCCATAAAAGTATATTTCATTACTTAATTTTGCTTTATTGTATGTGAAACTACTTTTTTAAAAACTTTTTTATTTTGTTCAAGTACAGCTGTCTCCATTCTCCCCCCCACTACTCCCCCCACTCCACCCATCCCCACTTTCCACCCTTGATACTACTCCCTTTTGGCTTTGTCCATGTGTCCTTTATATATGTTTCTGAAAACCCTTCCCCTTCCATTACCCCTCCCCACCTCCCCTCTGATTACTGTCAGTTTGTTTTTAATTTCAATGTCTCTGATTATATTGTGCCTGCTTATTTGTTTTGCTAATTAGGTTCCACTTACAGGTGAAATCATAGGTATTTGTCTTTCAGCACCTGGCTTATTTCACTTAGCTTGATGCTGTACAATTCCATCCATGCAAAGGGTAGGAGTTCCTTCTTTCTTTCTGCTGCATAGTATTCCTTCATGTGAATGTATCAGTTTTTTGATCCATTCATCTACTGATGGGCACTTAAGTTGCTTCCAGTACTTGGCTATTGAAACTACTTTAGAAAGTGTTCCACTCAAAATATACCTCATATTTGTATAAGATTCTTTCCATGAATTTTATTTTAAATGATTGCATACTAATTTAAATATTTTAGGAGGCTAATCTTACAGTCCTCATTTTAAGATATGATTAAAACTTGCTCCAATTACTTATGAAACATTATCATTAATAACATGGTATATGCATGTTATTTGCATGAATGAAAATACTAAATCCATTAGAAATCATTATTTGAACATTTACTTAATAACAGAAAAGTTATATGCTCTCTTCTGAAGATATTTGTGGTTTCAGGAGATTTAGATAAATATGCCCCCTTATCAAAGGTGAATACATGGATTAGTTAGAAATTCCTATATCTATACATAATATTCAAGTCGGAATTTTCATTCACTTCTTTGAGAAACACATTTACAGCAGTGATTAAGTTGTGACCTAATAAAAGTGCCAAAATAATTTAGTAATTATGAAAGGTAACTTTCTAACCACCCAGTAGCTCAAAAGAAATGGAAAATAGAAAAATAAAAATTGTTCATGTTAGTGTCATCAAGATAATTATTGTATCTTTTACAAAGTTATATATATATGTATATATATAATACTAATATATATAATACTAATATAGATATATATTAGTATTTATCTACACAAAGCCTATTCTTGTTTGTAATAGTGCTGTGTTCAAATATAAAACAAAATTCCATTCTACATTATACTTATGCTATACAGTATTTCTATATAATTTTAATTCAGCAATGGTGGCATAAAGATGTCAGGTAATTCCTCCTGCAAAGAATAGTTTTAAAATATTAATTTCTAGAATTTGTCATCTGTATATCCTCTTCAGTGCAAAGTCTTTCATGTCTTTTGCCCACTTTCTGATTATATGTTAATATTATCTGTATGTTCTAGATTGAGTACATTAGGAAATACAAATTAAAACCCCCATAAGCTATCACTGCACACATTTAAAGAATGGCTAAAATAAAGAATGGTGTCAACATCAAATGTTGATAAGGATGTGTAGGAACTGGATCACTCATGCTGTTGGGAATAGGAAATGGTACAGTAATTCTGAAAATATGTTTGGCAGCTTGTTTTGAAACTAAACAAGAAATTACCATATGACCCAACAAGTAAAGACTTGGCCATTTATCCCAGAGAAATGAAAATCAATGTTTTCACACAACATCAAAAACAACCACCACCACCACCACCACTATCTATGCACAGATATTCACAGTGGCTTGATCCATGTTAGTTAAAAACTGGAAACAACTCATGTGATTTTCAACAGGTGAATGGTTAAAGAACTGTGGCATATTTATTTTATGGAATACTACTGGACAATAAGAAGGAAATAACTACTGATATATACCAAAACTTGGATGAATATCAGGAATTATGCTAAATGGTAGGTTCTATGGTGGGAGGTGGGGATGGGGGTAGTGGTGGGGTGAAAATAGAGACAACTCTACTTGAACAACATTTAAAAAAATAAAAAGCCAATCCTAAAGATTGCATAATGTATAATTCCATTTGCATAATACTTTGAATTGACAATATTCTAGAAATGGAATACAGATTAGTGAATGTCAAGGGTTAAGAAGGGATGGGGTGAGAGGGAGGTGGATGTGGTCATAAAAGGGCAACACAAAAGATCCTTCTGGTTATGGAGCTGTTGGGTATCAGGACTGTGGTGGTGGGAACAAAAACTTATGATAAAATTTATAGAATGAAATACAAACACACATGAATAAAAGTAAAATTGATGAAATGTGAATAAAATCAATATAGTGCATCAGTGTCGATATATGATTCCCCTGAAATGGGACTGTACAGGATTCCTATAAAACCTTTTATAAGAAAATGATATTAATGCAAAGAAGCGAGTACCTTAGGACTCAGGTTGCTAACAGATACACAAAATAAACTGAGATAAAGCACACATACTCACAGATCTAGTTCAAAACTATGGTGGCTTGAAGCTGACACATTAAATGTACTTCCAGGAGAAGGAGCCTGGTGGGGCCACTTTCTGTGCTTGGGCTGTGCATGGCCTCTGTGACAGCTCACTGCAAAATGAATGCTAAACACTAGTTTTACTTTTCACCTTTTCACAAAAGCAAAAATCCTCTTTGGACTTCTGTTAATGAAAGCAGGAACTAATGCAGGTCCTTCATAAAAGTGAAGTGTTATAAAGTGGACTTTTGAAAGTTGGGGGTGGGAGATATTTGTATCCTTATATCATACTACAGTTTTTTCTAAATGTTACTATTGAGTAAGTATACATGAGATCTTTCTTTTATATTCCTTACAACTTCATATACATTACCATTATCTCATTTAAAACTACTCCAACCTCTTTTACTAGTTAGGAGGAGCAGATGATGGAGTCTAGAGGACAGAAATGTTCAACCTTTAAAGAGGACACTTTGGAAGTGAAAGAGCTGCAGGAGTCTTATATTCAAGATCTGAGTATAAACTCATCCTAAATCTGTTGCTGAATACAAAACTATATATTTGGAATAAAGGAGCCCAGGAAAAAAATGAACTAGACTCCAGAGGGTTAGCTACCATTAAAATTCAGAACTGCTGATGCTACTGAGGTTTGTGAGTTTGCTGCATTTTTGATTGAATGTGTTCTCCAAATCACATCAAGTGACAGTAAAATCCTTCCTGGTCTTTCTTCTATCAGAGGTAGGAAGTTGAGGCTGGAAAAATAATTTGAAATTTAGAGAAACCCCCTAGAAACAAAAGAACCAATGACATAGTGAACCCTAAATTCTGAATGTAAATCATTCTGAAATCTTTGCCTGAAAACTAAATTATGCAGACATAGGGGGACAGTCCAGGGATAAACCAAACAAGCAGCTAACCGGAAGCCAAAGAAAATTGATCATGTACCAGTGGCTGATCACAGCAGGGGAGACTATTTCGTAATTTGATTCTGGGCAAGTAAATCATCTACTATAATGACACTAAAAAAATAAAACAAACAAACAAAGAATCCCCAGAATATTCCAGAATTATTACAATGTATAATCTACATGTAGTTTCAAACCAAAAATTACTAGATATGCACAGAAGTAGGAAAGAATTTCTCTGTTGGACTATAAGTGATAATCAGTAGAAACTAATACCAAAGGCCCCTGATGATGTACTGAGCAACTATTTTATATGAAATATTAAATATATTCAGATAATTAAAGGAAAATATAATGTTAATGAGTAAACAGATAGGAAATTTCAACAAAGAGAAGTAAAGTATAAGAAAACACCAAATAGAAACACCTCACTGTGTGATCTCAAAAAAATTCTGAAATAGCAGAAGAAAAAATCAGTGAAATTAAGTTATATCTTTAGAAATGACCAAATATGGACACAGAGAAAAATATTTAGCAAAAATAAACAGTCACAGAAAACTCTAAGGCAATTTTGAAATGTCTAATAAATGTGCAAATGCTGTTCCACAGGCAAGGAGAGGGAAAAGGACAGAAAAACTTTTTGAAAAAAAAGGTCAAACCTTTTAAATTTTTCTAAGCAAAAGTCATTAACTTAGAGATCTAAGTTCAATGAAGCTGATAAGATACATACATACATAAACACACACACTAATACAGTCTCAGTATACCATATTAAAACATCTGAGAAACAAGAAATATAGAAAAAATCTTGAAAGCAGAAAGAGAAAAACAAATACACATCACATGGAGTGAACTAACAATATGATCAACAGCTGACTTATTACCACTACTTATATAGACCAGAAGAGATTGAGCTTATGTATTAAAAATGCTGAATAATTTAAACAAACAAACAAAAACCTGGTAGCCAAGAAATCTATTCTCAGTGCAAGTAGTCTACAAATACAAAAATAAAATATAATTTCTTGACAAAAACTACAAAATTCATTGCTACCATATTGGCACTATAAGAAATACCAAAGTAACTTTACGCTCAAGTGAAATGGCAGTAAACAGTTAACATGGGTATTCAAAAAGAAACAAATAGCACTGGAAGAGATATATATGTGGTGAAATATAAAAGATTATACAGGTAGCCTTGGCTGGGTGGCTCAGCTGGTTGGAGCATTGGCCTGTTCACCAACAGATTGTGGGTTCGATTCCTTGTCAGAGCATACACCTAGGCTTTATGTTCAATCCCTGATCAGGGCACATATGGGAGGCAACCCATCAATGTTTCTCTCTCATATTAGTGTTTCCTCTCTCTCCCTTCCTGTCTCTCTAAAATCCATATTCTCTGGTGAGGATTTTCAAAAAAGTTTATATGAGTAATTTTTTTTCTATTCTCAAATTTAAAAAATTCAGTGTAGGGTTTATAAGGCACATTGATATAGATGACAAAAAAGCACAAAAGAGGTAAATAGAATTATACTGTTTCAAGATTCTGTATAGTAATACAAATAATAATAAATATAAGTAGATTGTTACAGATTAATAAAGCATGTTATTTCTCAGCAACCACTAAAAATAATGCAAAGAAATACAGTAAAATCTAATAAAAATTAAAATGACATGCTAAAATATTTTTATAAAGCCAAAGAAAAGAAGAGAGAAATAAAAGGCATGAGACAAATAGGAAATAAATAGTTCAATGGTAGACACAAATCCTGTCATATAATAATCTCATTAATGATAAATAGATGAAATATTCTAATTAAAAGACAAAGATTGTTGGATTGGATTTAGAAACAAGATCCAACTTTATGCTGTCTACAAAAGATTACTTTAAATGCAGATATATAAATAAATTGGAAATAAAAGGGTAGAAAATGATACAGTATTAAAATAGTAAGCATAAGAAGAAAGAGGTGGATAAGTTAGAGTATTAGTAGAGACAAGGAAGCATTTCATCCAAAATACTCTCAATACTACAGTGATACAAAACAATAATAGGAGTGCATGTAATTAGCTATCTCCACAATACATAAAAAAAAACTGATGGGAGTTAAAACATAGACAATTTAACAATTATTAGCAAGTATAATTGGAATTTCAATATTCTTTTCTCAATAACTGAGAGGACAAATAGAACATCAGTAGAGATGAAATAGACTTAAACCAACTTGACCAAATTGACATTTGTAAAATACTACACACCTAAACAGCAGAATACATATTCTTTTCATGAACACATGAAGCATTCACCAAGCAACAAAAAGCACAGGGTCATTAAATAAATACAAACATTTGAAATTATACAGAAGTTTTCTAACTATTGCAAAACACTCAGAAAAGGAGACATATTGTATAACTCCACTTGGATGAGGTATCTGAAATAGTCAAATTCATAGATACATAGAGTAGAATGGTGATTTCAAGGGTCTGAGTTGGGGGAGAAATAATAGTTACTGTATAATGGGTACAGAGTATCAGTTTGGGACAACAACAAAGTTCTAGAGATGTGTAGTAGTGATAGTTGCACAACAATGTGAATGCCACTGAACTGTACATTTAAAAATGGTTAAAATGACAAATTTTGTGTCATCTATAATTTGCCATAGTAAAAAGAAGAAATTATAAGAAAATTAGACAATATTTTAATAGAATAAAAATGAAAATGAAACATCAAATTTTGCAGAATGTGGCTAAAGCAATGCTCATCAGCACTTTCATAGATTTAAGTGTTTCTGTTTTAAAGAGGAAACATCTCAAACTGAGATGCAATCTTGCATCATAGAAAGTTAGCAAAAAAGAGCAAGTTAAATACAACTGGAGGTGAGGAAATAATAAAAATAAGAGCAGAAATTAATGAGGGAATATTATAAACAAGTTTCTGCCAATAATTTTGAAACTTGTGATGAAGTGAACAAATATGTTAAAAAATAATTTACCAAAACAACATCAAGAAGAAATAGAACACTCAAATAACCCTATGTCCATTAAAGTCCTTTAATTAATAATTTTTAAATGTTTCAGGAAAAAAAACTATAGAACCGTGTGACTTCATTAGTGGAAATATATCAAAAATTTAATGAAGAAAGTATACTAATCTTTTCTAAACTTAGAAAAGAGAGGAGTCTACACTCCAACATGTTTATATGGGGCCAGCTTTGTACTGATACCAAAACCAAGAAAAGAAACTTATAAACCAATATCTGTCATGATATAGATGCAAAAATCTTTAACATAATATTAGCAAGTTCATTTAGCATTGTATAAAAACAACAGTTTATCACAAAAGTGTTCAATACCAGGAATTCAATATTTTTAACATTTAAATTTAAATCAATGTAATTTATCATTTTAATATAATAAAGGAGAGAAACTATTTGATCTTCTCGATAGTAGAAAATACTTTTTGAAAAAATTGAATACCAATTTATGATAAAAATTCTTACAAAAATACTTTAAAACTTGGTAAAGATCATCTATAAAAATTGACCTCAGACATCAGATTCAGACATCATATTCAGAATATAAAAAACTTAGAATATTTTGCCTAAAATCTAGAATGAATCAAGAATATTTGCTTTCACCACTTTGAGTTAATATTGCATTGGAAGTTAAAATAGTGCAATAAGTAAAAAAAGGAAATAAGGA
>PVIA01013432.1:6846-32259 GCA_004024845.1 Tonatia bakeri | reverse complement strand
TCTCTTGCTGCTTCTAGGATTCTCTCCTTCATTTTTACCTTGGCTAATGTAATTATGATGTGCCTTGGCGTGTTCCTCCTTGGGTCCAACCTTTTTGGGACTCTCTGAGCTTCCTGGACTTCCTGAAAGTCTATTTCCCTTGCCAGATTGGGGAAGTTTTCCTTTAATATCTGTTTAAATAAGTTCTCAATTTGTTGCTCTTCCTCTTCCCCTTCTGGTACCCCTATAATCCGGATGTTGGAACGTTTAAAGGTGTCCTGGAGGTCCCTAAGCCTCTCCTCAGTTTTTTGAATTCTTGTTCCTTCATTCTTTTCTGTTTGGTTGTTCCTTTCTTCCTTTTGGTCCACTCCATTGATTTGAGTCCCAGTTTTCTTCCCATCACTCTTGGTTCCCTGTGTGTTTTCCTTCATTTCTCTTATTGTAGCCTGCATTTGTTCATCTAATTTATGACCAAAGTCAACCAATTCTGTGAGCTTCCTGATCACCAGTGCTTTGAACTGTGCATCTGATAAGTTAGCTATCTCTCGATCACTTAAAAAAAAATGGCTCTGGGGCTTTTAATTCTGTTTGAGCCATCTTTTTTATTTTTTATTTTCCTTTGATCTGGTTGCAGCTATTACGTATGGACGGCGGAGCCTTAGGTGTTCACCAGGGCGGGGCACCCCAGTCGCTGGGTTGTGACGTTTTATGTGGGGGCGGGGTCTGAGAGGGAACAATGGCGCCTGCTCCGCTCTCTCTAGGACTTCCCTCCCCTCCACGGCCTCCCACAAGCAAATTGGGCCCTTCCTGTGCTGGCTCCCGGGCGGTGGGCTTGTGTACTTTCTTGGACTCTGTGGGCTTCCCTGAGAAGTCTCCTGTGAGGCTGAGAGAGTCTCCCGGCCTCAGTTCCCAGACGGGGCTCTTAAGCTTTGAAACGTGGTGGCGCTGCCCGTTTTCGCAGCTCGTTTTCACTTAGTTTGTGCGCAAACGTGTGGCTGCAGACAGCCAGCTGCCTTGCGTCCCTCACTGGGTCTGCTAGTCGCCTCCCGCACCCAGAGTCCGCCAACAGTCTGTCGGCTGCCGTCTGCACCCTGCGCACCTGCCAGCCAGCGTTTCTTCCCACCGGGACCCCTCGACCCCTCTCCACAGGCCTCTGACTCTGCCGCTCCTTACCGGTCTGGATGTACTGGAGCCCAACTTCTGTTCAATTAATTTCTCTCTGTTCTGGTTGTTTATTGTTTCTCAATTTTTGTTGTCTTTAGTTTTGATTGCGCGAGGAAGCACAATGCGACTGCCTATGCCTCCATCTTGGCCGGAACTCAGGAGTCATTTTCATAGCATATGTAAAGAGAGGAGAGTGTCAACATGATGATGTTGCATTTTGCATACTGTGGCTATCGTGCACAACTTGGATATGAATTTGGGATAAGTTTACAAAGCAGAATTTATAAGTATACTTAGTTTAATGGCCTGAAGTTATCTCTCTCAGTAATACAAGGGTCATACAGTTTTATAAAAAGACCATATTTATCTGTGCCATTAAACACAAATATAGCACTATCATTCATAATTGCAATATTTTGGAAGCAACCATTATGTCAAAAAAAACAGCCTATGAAAGGTTTACATTTCTGTAAATCTCTTTCATGTCTGTCTTAATAAAAAACTAGATTTTTTAGGGCCCTGGCTGGCGTAGCTCAGTGGATTGAGCGCGGGCTGCGTGCGAATCAAAGCATCGCAGGTTCAATTCCCAGTCAGGGCACATGCCTGGGTTGCAGGCCACAGCCCCCAGCAACCGCACATTGATGTTTCTCTCTCTCTCTTTCTCCCTCCCTTCCCTCTCTAAAAATAAATAAATAAAATCTTTAAAAAAAAAAACTAGATTTTTAAAAAAGAATTTATTTATTTATTTATTTATTTATTTATTTATTTATACAGAAGGAAAGGGAGGGAGAAAGAAGGGAGAGAAACATTGATGTGAGAAACATCGATCGGTTGCCTCTTCCATGCCTCCAACCCAGGCCCACAACCCAGGCATGTGCCCTGACTGGGCATCAACCAGCAACCTTTCTCTTTGCGGTGTGAGGACCAACCAGGTGAGCTGTGACAGTCAGGGCAAAACAACTGGATTATCATATCTGCTTCTGTATTTAACCTGTTGAAATATCACATCATGCAGCATCTAGAACAGGTGTGTCAAACTCATTTTCACCAGGGGCCACATCAGCCTCGCAGTTGCCTTCAAAGGGCTGAATGTAATTTTAGGACTATAAATGTAACTACTCCTTAACTAGGGGCAAGGAGCTCTGCATTGCTTCTGGGTAGAAACAAGGTGCTGGACTGGATAAAACAAAGTGAAGAGCCAGATTCAGCCCACAGGCCTTGTGTTTGCCACCTGCGATCTAGAAAATTCTACCTATGAGAGAATCAGAGTGAAAAAGGCAAATAGTGTCTTAGTGTTATTTCGAAAATAGTTTTGATCTCATGTACCCACTAAAAGGTAAGGACCCCAGAGGGTCCTTGGATTACTCTTTGAGAACCCTGTTCTATGATGAGAAAAGGGACCTATATATGAAAAAGAAAATGAAAAAATAGGCAGTACATTTCAGGTGATAAAGAAAAGAGATTTCAGAGCAGGGAGTTATAATAACACTAGGGAAAAGATAACAAAGTAGGAAAAGGCTTTGGGAAGTAAGTAGGATTGGTGCTTGTCCTTGAAGAAATCATAGGACTAACACATGGAGATCTTAGAGAAGACCTTCCAAAGAAGTAACTGAATAAAATTTTAGCCTTTCTGCTGCAATGTTACACTTGGTGCCTTGGGACTGTCTTATTTCTGTTGTTCTGTGAAGTCCATTGTGTCCCAAATGTCAATAAAAGTGATACTTTTATTTAAAAATAAATAAATAAATTTATAATAAATTAGAACCTGTTAACAGTGTGTTCAAACTTGAAAAGTGACTATCTTGGGAAATGACAAAATGTCATCTTGCTCCAGATACAATCATTTCAGGACCAAGAAGTCACCTGGAATAACCAATATAACAGAAGTCAGGAAGCATGAATTAGCAGGAATATCTTATCTTATATCAATCACCTGATCCTCCTAGTCATTTGATAAACAAACCAGATATCTCTGAATCCCACAAAAAAAAAAAAGAAAAAAGAAACTGGATTGATAATAATGATGGAAATGTGAAATAGCCTGATACGAGAAAGAGCACTGGAGAAAAATCAAGACCTCAAGTATAGTTCATAATTCTTCCACTAACTAGCTTCATAAACCACTTAATTGCTCTGGGGTAGTTTTTTTAATATAGAAAAACAATTTTATATATTAAATTATCTTTTTTAAAATATATTTTATTGATTATGCTATTATAGTTGTCCCATTTCCCCCTTCATTCCCCTCCACCCCCTCTCCCACCCACATTCCCCTCCTTTAGTTCATGTCCATGTGTCATAAATTTTTTAGCTTCTACATTTCCCATACTATTCTTGCCCTCCTCCTGTCTATTTTCTACCTACCATCTATGCTACTTATTCTCCGTACCTTTTTCCCCTCTCTCCTCTTCCCACTCCCCTGTTGCTAACCCTCCATGTGATTTCCATTTCTGTGGTTCTGTTCCTATTTTAGTTATTTGCTTAGTTTCTTTTTGTTTTTGTTTTAGGTGTGGTTGTTAATAATTGTGAGTTTGCTGCCGTTTTACTATACATGTTTTTTTATCTTCTTTTTCTTAGGTAAGTCCCTTTAACATTTCATAAAATAAGGGCTTGGTGATGGTGAACTCCTTTAACTTGACCTTATCTGAAAAGCACTTTATCTGTCCTTCCATTCTAAATGAAAGCTTTGCTGGATAGAGCAATCTGGGATGTAGGTCCTTGCCTTTCATGACTTGGAATACTTCTTTCCAGCCCCTTCTTGCCTGTAAGGTCTCTTTTGAGAAATCAGCTGACAGTCTGATGGGAACTCCTTTGTAGGTGACTGTCTCCTTATCTCTTGCTGTTTCTAAGATTCTCTCCTTCATTTTTACCTTGACTAATGTAATTATGATGTGCCTTGGTGTGTTCCTCCTTGGGTCCAGCTTCTTTGGGACTCTCTGAGCTTCCTGGACTTCCTGGAAGTCTATTTCCTTTGCCAGAATGGGGAAGTTCTCCTCTATTATTTGTTCAAATAAGTTTTCCACTGGTTGCTCTTTCTGGTACCCCTATAATTCGGATGTTGGATCATTTAAAGATGTCCTGGAGGTTCCTAAGCCTCTCCTCAATTTTTTGAATTCTTATTTCTCCATTCTTTTCTGCTTGTATGTTTTTTTCTTCCTTCTGGTCCACTCTATTGATGTGGAGCTTTCATTTCATCACTATTGGTTCCCTGTGCATTTTCCTTTATTTCACTTATTGTAGCCTTCATTTGTTCATCTAATTTGCATCCAAAATCAACCAACTCTGTTAGCATCCTGATCACCAATGCTTTGAATTGTGCATCTAATAGGTTGGCTATCTCTCAGTTGCTTAAAAAAACTGGATCTGTGGCTTTCAATTCTGTTTGAGCCATCTTTTTTCCCCCTCCCCCTGCTCTTTGGTCTGGTTGTGCCTGTTTCGTGTGAGGGGAGGAGCCTTAGGTGTTCACCAGGGCGAGCCCCCCCAGTCGCTGGGGTTGTACGTGGGGGCAGGGTCCAAGAGGGAACAATGGCACTTGCTCTGCTCTCCATGGGACCTCAGTCCCTTCCGCTGCTTCCCCCAAGCAAACTGGGCACCTCTGGTGCCAATTCCTGTGTGGGTGGGCTTATGCACGCTGTGGGACCCTCCAAGGACCTCTCCTGTGAGACTGGGTGTCTCTCCCTGCTCCTCAATCCCCACAGGTGTCCTCAATCAGTGCCCCAAGGCTCTATTTCCCAGCGCTGTGATGCTGGGTTGCGCGCAGTGCCTTGCTTCACAATCACCACCTCGCTGGGTCTACCGTTGCCACCCCTTGGCTGGGGTCTGCCAGCTGCTGCTTGCACGCTCATGGTCCACCCACTGTGGTCTTGCATGCTCTGAATGCCTCACGTGCCAGGTCCCAATGCTCTCTACTCTCCTTGCACTCTCTGCTCTCTGTGCTGCCGTGACCCGCGCCCAGCTGCCCGACTCCACTCCTACTGGTCTTGATGAACACGTCTATTTTCTTGGTTGTCTGACTTCCATTCAGATCAATTTTCTGTCAGTTTTGGTTGTTATTCTGTTTCTAAATTGTTTTTGTCTCTACCTTGGTTGTAGGAGGAGGCACAGTGTGTCTACCTATGCCTCCATCTTGGCTGGAGGTCCTATTAAATTATCTTTAAGAGCTCTTCCAATAATGAAGTTTTGTGAGATGGAAAGGTAAATAAAATTGGAGAAGCATTGCTTAGTGAAGGTCTTCTATGTCCAAAATGGTCATATTGTGCTCAAGGATAGAAGACAGAAAGTGCTTCTTCCCTTGCTTATTTGTCTCATTTGCCCTTAGGGAGGGATCAAAGCCTCCCTGGATATCTTTCACCAGAGGAATGCCTGTGGTGTCTAGAAAGCATTTCAGTTCATGAAGGAAATGACTCCACAAACTCCAGAATACTGTCGGGACAGCTTTCAAGTCCAATAAGATGACTATACAAATTAGTAAAAGAAAGATAACTTACAGAGGAAAGAAAATTGTTTTGTGTGCATCACACTCTGTTCTAATTACTTTATATAGCTATCTCATTAACACTTTTCATATGATGTAGATTTACTGTCCCCATTTTTTTTTTAAATTTAAACTTCTGGATAGAGGAGAAAGTAAGGGTCACAGAGTTTAAGTGATTGGAAGCCCATATTCTTTGCATATTCCATCCCATCTCTGTCTAAACAGTCAAAGTTTTTCATGGAACCTTTCTATTCCTTACATAGAAACTTCCTTGACCACACCGGCCTACAGTGATTTCTTCTTCTTCTGAGCTTCTCTAGTGTGTATTATATATACTACCAATTTCACATCTGTAACTTTTTGCAATGTTGATTATATTTGATTCATGTGTTAATCAGTAACCAATTATTGAATAGCCATCGTGGAACCCCATTAGGCAGTAGGGATACACAGATGAATAAAACATAGTCCCTGCCTTCAGGAATTAAAATCTAGTGGACAACACAACCCCATTAGCAGTTTATTAACATCCTAATCCATTCTAAGATTAAATCACTCTCTCTGCTTCTCTCTCCTATAGTTTGGTACCTTCCCATTTCAACTCTGAGACAAAAAAAAGTGAAACCAATAAGCCGGAGAGTAGAAAAACTAAGCCTTAAGGGAAAGGAGAATTTTAATTAATGAATTATATTAGCAAATAATCTATAAACATCAAGGACAAAACACAGAGGAGGTAACAATTGATAGAGAAACTTAAATTCTCCTAAGCAATAGCACTCTTCCCAGGCAGAGGGGGTTTGAGCCAAGTTCCCAGCTCTGTGACATTACAGAGCAGCTGGTGGCACACTGCTGTCTTAACCCATCCCACACTGGGAAGAAAAGTCTTATTACTAGGCTGGTGATTAGACATGGCCATAGGAACAAGACTGTCTATTCCAGCCAGTGTTATAGACAGTTGAGCTGCTACAACATATTCCTAAGATAGTCTCCTTCAGTGGAATGACAACTTGCTAGCAGACGGTGAAAGTCCATAGATGAAAGTTGTATGAGCAAAGTCTGGTTCATAGAAAAGATTCTGCCCTGCTTTGGTTTCTTCCTGTTTTTTTTTTTTTTTCAGTCAGTTTGGATGTTGCTTTCTAACCATGTTAAGTTCCTTTTTTTTTTCTTCAGTTTCAAGCTCTAGGATACTAAATCCATTCAATCCAATTTAATGAGCATCTTCAATGTACAAAAGAATATGGTAGGTACTTAAGGTGGGTAAACTTGAATAAGAGGGGATTCCTCTTTTAAAGGGTTGAGAGTCATGTAGGTAATTATCTAGTATATGAGCCTGATACTGTCATGCTCTTGTGACAAGTATTTCTGCTCCTAAGACCCATCTATAAAAGCCAGATATGTAGCCTGGTACATTCTACCTCATACTGTAAGATGAAAATCACTGCCATTTCCAAGGTTCTGGGCTGGGCTGTATTAATGTGTCCTGGCCATGCTTACTAATAAGCTTGTCCCAGAAATGAACATTGCAAGCATTCTCTGAAGTGGAGCTGAATTCAGAGGATTTCTTGGTCTTACCATTGTAACTTAGGATCTGAGCAAGAGAGAGACCAATGCCTGTGACTTTCTAGCATATTTACCCCACATCCTTCTTAGAGGTGCCCCTGAGGAATATTCCTGTCCAAGCCCCATCCTGCCTACTAAGCAAGAGGTGAAGCAGATGAAAAGATTCCCTCTAAAAATGTACGGAGTAGAGTTAGGAAACTGAAATTCATTGAGCATCTACCATGTATTATACATATCATATTTCATCTATGTGAAGTATCATTGCCCCCATTTTACATCTGAGGAAACTGAGGCCCAAAGAGGTTAAATAACTTCTCCAATGCCACATAGCTAGTAAATGGTATTGATTCAGCTTGGAGAATGGCATTGGTTGGAGTCCTAGTTCAGAAATCTGTTGACTTCTGGCTCCACCAGGGATCTGTCATGGTTAAATGATGCTATATTATCAAACTGCTCCAAAGCCATGGGCAGGAGGCCCCACACAGCACGCTTGATCCCAGGAGCACCCAGACAGCTCCGGAAATTTAATTGCACCAAATTTCTTTGGTTTCCAAAATTCAGTTATTTTGCACCTTAATTTCAAGCTGCCTTCAGATTAGAGATGTGATAGCTCAGTTGCCATAAAGCAAAAGAACTCACACCAGGGAATCTCCTGCTGAGCTGGCAACACCCTGGGAGGTGGAGATCTATAAGGCAGAGGAAGACAGGGAGCAGGAGAATATAGAGGCCCCTTAGCCCTGAAAGCACAGACGATCTGGGAGGCCAGGTAGTCCCTTGCAGAAATCCTGTCTTCCTCTGGGGCTCCAGAATCCAGTTTGGATGAGTTGTTCTAATAATACCATTTTATTCAGTCAGCCAGCTCCAGACATTTACTGAGCTTCTGTTATGCATGCCACCCTACCTAGGTACTACATACAGGGCATGCAAAAAGAGAAATCTTACACAAGGTTGTAAAAGCATTTACACAAACTTGTAAAGAAAGTAAAGTTGGCCTTTGAAGATTCTCCAGTTTATCTCTTCGATTTACTTGTAGAACTCAATAGCCCTAGTTTTAGCCCCCACATCCCAGGACTGATTTACCCTCATGCACCAGATCTTCTGTTTCAAAAAGTTCAGGACGTGTACCAGTGGTTGTACATGAGATGACTTTAAGTTACATAGGACATGATTTTAGGTGGTATGTGGGCAAACAAAATAACAAAGAGTTATATCATGAAAAAGTAATTCCCTTTGCAGTTCTCTTTCAAGCATGATTACATGTAGAAGAAAGTCTCATTTGGGCCTAATAAGTCATTAACATATTCTTAATCTCCTCTTTAACTGAGAAAATAGACCACAGACCTGGAGTTTTCTTCTGGCAGTAGCTATGTATTGTTTAATGCCACTGTTTTATTCATTTTCTATTCTAGGGTTATATTATGTTTCTAAGCAATGACACTGATATAAATTTTCCTTTTTACATGAATGTATATACATTTTTGGAAAAGTTAGTTGATTTAAAGAAAAATATTAAGTAAGTAATAATTTAGGCAGTATGGGGATATGGTTGAGATCCTGATGCTGCTATCCAAATGACTGAAGTTTGGGAAACACTTCTTTTTCTCACCTCCAGTCCCACCAAGGTTACTGTTTGTGATTCATTCCTGCCCTTTGCTTGACCTAAACCAATTCAAGATCATGCTAATGACTGACAATGGGTTAGACTCATACTTCTCTCCTATAAACATTGCAATAGGACTTTCAGGTCTTGGGCCTAAAGAAATCATTTTCATGGTAGAAATTTTTCATAAAAAGATAAACAAGATAAGATATTTGTAGTAAATTAAAATTTCACAATGATAATATTGAGTGCTGCCATTTTGGGGTTTTTTTGAGCATTCTCTAATCCTCACAACCCTGTGAAGTATTTATCAGATGAAGAAACTGAGGCATAGGGAGGTTAAACAAAACTTTTTCTTGGTCATTCAACCAGTAAGGATCAGAGCCAAGATTCAGGCCAAGGGTTTTTCACTACTCATCCTGTCTCTGGTCCCAGAATCTCTGGCCACGTGGGTACCTATCTGGTTCTCCTAAAGCATAAGGCAAAACCTAGAAAATCTACTTAGAGAAGCCCTAGAAAAGCCTGAAGAATTCAGAGGAGCACGTGAACATGTACAATGATGTAACACAGTGAAACTGAGATACTGTGGAAGTATGTTCAGAGTGGGGGAGACCACTTGGCGGAAGTGAGGGCTCTATCAAAGGAGTGAGAAGTCACCTTACTGCATTCATCTCTGCCCTCTTGGCTCACATGGCTCACAGACCTCTTTGTAGGGCCAGGCCAGGCTTTCTGCCTCCTGCTGACTTCAAGTACACAGGAAGGAGCAAGTGTTCTTGCTGCCTTATTTCTGTCTCTGGAAAGGACACCTTTCCTCCCAGCCTGCAGCCCTTCCTCAGCTGGGGCTGGGGGACTACCGCCTTCAGGACAGTGCAGAGGCAGGCAGGATGCACCTGCTTCTGCAGATGAGCCCCTTGCAGAGCTCTTGTCGGCTCGGCCACTGTCCCTTCTAACCCGGGAGCACAGGCCAGCTGTGTTCTTAACCAGGAGTCTAGGCAAAAGTTTCAAGTCCTTTTAGGAATCTTATGTCATGCTAACCTGGGGCTTCAAGCCAACAACTAGAATGTGCTCTGTGACATTGTAGGGAGGGGATGCTGAATCAACCCCACCTCCTGCCCATCCAATGGATCAAAGTCAGCCTTGGCATCATAACAGTTACACCTGACTTTACCAGTTAGTTTACAGAACCCCTCAGATGAGAATTGAGTAAGAAAATAGGTAGGAAAGCAGTTGATAAATTCTAAAGCCCCAGAAAAATGTGCAAGATGATACTACCAGAGCTTTCCTAGCCTATTCCAGAGTTTAGTCCTTGGGTCTCTGTCCTTTTCTCTATTCTTATTCTTCTTGGGTGATCTCTTCTGTTCCCCAGGCTTTAATTATGATCCGTATGCCAATAACACCCAAATCTGCAGGTCTAGCTTAGATATCTACGCAGAACTTTAGTTTTTATTTCTAACATATACTTAGATATATCTGTCTGAGCATATCCCATATTAGAGTAAAAATAATTGACCCCCTCCATCACTAAGCCCTGCTTTTCCTTTGGAAGTCAGCATCTAATTGGTGATAGCATCAGCCACACAGTCAGTCACCTGAGCTAGACCCTGAGAGCCTGCCTTGATGATTCATTTACCCTCATCCCTTTGCAACCAAGGTCCTTAGATCTGTTGCTTCTTCCCCAGACTCACTACTTCAGGTGCTCCTTTGTCTTTCCCCTGCATTATTCTGCTTTAATTTAGATTATTTTCTTTGGTCTCCATGTCTTCCTCACATCAATCTATTCTCACAACTCTGCTATCATGATATTTATAAAATTAAATCTGACTGCATATCTCCCCTGCTAAAAAAACCCTTCAGTGACACCAAGAATATGATCCAGGCTCCTCCATCTGATATGTGTAAGACCCTCCCTATCTGCTTCTTCTGACCCTTGGGTCCCTCCTGCTGCTACCCTCTTCCCAGCTATTGCTGGCTTTTCTATCTGAAGTGTGGTTTCCTTCTGTTATCAACCCCCTGCCCCCCACATAGATAATCCTTTTATCATGTAAGAGTCAATTCAGATATCAGTCCTTCAAGAAGGCTTCACTGAGTAGCCCCATCCCCTGGTTCATTAGGTGCTTAATATCTTATGTATACCTCTATCACTGCACAGACCTCATTTATTATTATTTACTATAATTACATTATACCTATACATCTCTTCTCCTGAACTATTAACTCTTTGCAGGCAAAGACAATGCCTTTATATCTTCCATTTCTAGTATAGTGCATAGCATTAACTAAGCCCCCAATAATTGTTTGAATGATTGAATGTCAGAAAAGTAGCCAGCTTTTAAAATAGGTCTTCAATGATAAAAACTAAAAAATTACTTTAGCTAAACCTCAGTTGTTTAGCATTCTCTTGCCCCAAATCCCTGAGCATTTTAGCTAGCAAACTGAATAGATATTTCTGAATATATTTTAAGTTTACGACAAAATTACAAAGTGACACTGCAAAAAGACATTCCTTAAACATTCCAGTGCCCGATTTGGTGATTGTGGGTCTTAGATTCTCTTCTTGTTTCCTGTTACGGGGTCTTCTCCCAGACTTCCAGCTGGAAGAGACACACACAGCTCAGATATTCTTCTCCCCAGAGTGTGGGGCAGAGCTCTGTGGGGCAACCTGGGAAAGTGGAGACTTGTAGGTGGGTTTCACAGCAAGTTTTGGGGAGCCCCAGTACTGAGCAGTCCCACTTTTGTGTGCCACTCTGCCCAGCTCCCTTTCCTCCCACTTCCAGGGCATGTCCTTCGCCAAGTTTACCTTTGACTCAGCCTCCCATTGTTTTGGTAGAGGAGGGCCTGGAATGTTGCTCAGTCATGAGACACGCTCACAGAGCAGCATGTATGTCCATATACACATATTCTGGACACTTTTAGCCTCTCACTTCTGAGAAGCAAGCTTTAAACACATCAAGCTGGAGGTTTCTTTTTTTATTATTATTTTTTATTTTTCAATTACAGTTAACATACAATATTATATTAGTTTCGGGTATACACCCCAGTGGTTAAACATTGTGTAACTTATTAATCTCATATCCATCTGACACCATATATAGTTATTAGAATATTATTGACTATATTCCCTATGCTGTACTTTATATCCCCATGACTATTCTGTAACAACCAATTAGTACTTCTTAATCCCTTCACCTTTTTCACCCAACCCCAAAACCTCCTCCTATCTGGCAGCCATCAAAATAATTGGTGCAATTTCTCTGTATCTATAAGTCTGTTTCTGTTCTGCTTATTCATTTACTTTTACTTTTAGATTCAATTGTTGATAGATACATATTTATTGCCATTTTATTCATATTTTTATCTTTTTTTTCTTCTTCTTGTCTGGTGGTGATGAACACCTTTAGCTTTTTCTTGTCTGGAAAGCTCTTTTGTCTGTCCTTTGATTCCAAATGCTAGCTTTGCTGGGTAGAGTAATCTTGGTTGTAGGTCCTTGCTTTTCATCACTTTGAATATCTTTTGCCAAGCCCTTCTGACCTGCAGAGTTTCTGTTAAGAAATCAGCTGACATTCTTATGGGAGCTCCCTTGTAGGCAACTAACTGTATCTCTCTTGCTGCTTTTAAGATTTTCTCTTTATCTTTAATGTTTGACATTTTAATTATGGTATGTATTGGTGTAGGCCTCTGTGGGTCCATCTCGTTTTGGAATCGCTGCACTTCCTGGATTTATGTCTATTTTCTTCACCAGGTTAGGGAAGTTTTCTGTCTTTATTTTTTCAAATAGGTTTTCAATTTCTTGCTCTGTCTTTTCTCCTTTTGCCACCCCCATGATGTGAGTGTTGGTACACTTGAAGTTGTCCCAGAGGCTCCTTATTATTTTCATTTTTTTTAATTCTTTTTCCTTTTTGTTGTTCTGATTGGATGTTTTTTTGCTTCCTTATATTCCAAATTACTGATTTGATTCTCTGTATCATCTAGTGTTGGTGCCCTATAAATTATTCTTCATTTTAGCTAGTGTATCCTTTATTTCTGATTGGTTCTTTTTTATGGTTTCTATGACCTTTTTCATGCTGTTGAAGTTCTCACTAAGTTCCTTGAGCATCCTTATAATCATTGTTTTGAATTCTGTATCTTGTATTTTGCTTGCCTTCATTTTACTTGTTCTTTTTCTGGAGTTTTGTTCTGTTCTTGCATTTGTTTGTTTCCACATTTTGGCTGTTTTCGTATGTTTGTTTCTATGTATTAGGTAGAACTGCTCCACCTCCCAGACCTGGTAGAGTAGCCTTGTGTAGTAGGCATCCTTTAGGGCCCAGTGGTGCAGCCTCCCAGTTACCCAAGCTAGGTGCTCCAGGTCCGCCCCTGAGTGGGCTGTGTACACTGACCTGTTGTAGTTGAGCCTTGATTGCTGTTGGTGTCACGGGGAGGGATTGACCCCAGGCCAATTGGCTGCAAGGACTGCCTATGACTACAGTGGAGGAGCTGCTGTGCTAGAGCTTACCCTGTGGAGCAAGATTTGCTTTGTGGGGCTTTAGTGCTCACCAAGTCTGCCCCTTGAGTGTGTCACCTAAGGTAGTGGTAGGGTTGTAACCCAGTGTGGTCTGACGCTGTGTCCTGGGCATACTGGGTCTGGGGCCTCCCAGGTGGTGCAAGGTCTGCCACTGCCTGTGACCTGCCCGGGGCCACCCATCACAAGCTACAGAGAGATCTTCAGATGGTTGCTACTTGTGCTGGTTTTGAAGGTGCCCAGGCAAGGCTAAGCTGCAAACCAAGGCAGGCTATTGCTAGTGCTGGGCCTGGGGCCACTTAGAAAGAGTCTGCTTACAGGGTATGCAGAGGCCAGATGCTGCTTGTTTGAGAGATTTTAGGAAAGTCCAAAGCATAAGGCAAGAGAGGCCAGTTGTTTGGAAAGCCAGTGGAAATGGCTTGGATGGGCCTGAAAGTTGGGCAGGGCAAGGTCTTAAGCAATCACCAGGGCTGGTCAAAAGTGTGAGCCAAGTTGATGGAGACTCAGATATGGCACCCGCCTGTCAGCACTGTGTGTGTACGGGAGGGTGTCTAAGAAAAACACCCCCCAGCACTTTTGTCTACCCCCATACAGTGAGGAACATTCAGTTCCTCACTGTATGTCCCTGGTTCCTTTCAAGCTGCTGCCCCAGTGCTGCAGCTCAGAGGGAATGAGTTGGAGTTAAGTCTGCACAGGCCGTTAAGAGGACCTTCCTGGGACTCCAGAAGCCCTCCTTCTAACTCAGCCACAATTCCTGCTGGTTTCTACAGCCAAAAGCTATGGGGACTTCTCTTCCTGGCACTTGAACCCTCAACTGGAAGGCCTGGTGTGGGACTGAGACCCCTTGTTCCTCAGGGGGGACCTCTGCAGCCATAATGTTCCTCCCGATTTTAAACCACCACACGTGGGTGTGGGACCAGCCTAGTCTTCATCTCCATCCCTCCTATCAGTCTCAATGTGGCTTCTTTAAATTCTTAATTGTAGGACTTCCATTCAGCCAGATTTCAGGCAGTTCTAAAATGATGGTTGTTCTGTAGTTTAGTTGTAATTTTGATGTGGTGTGGCAGTGTTCAAGTATCACATCTTAGCCAGAAAATTTCTTTAGTTTTCTAAATTAAATATCTTTGGCTGCCATCCACGTGTGGGTAGAAAATCCAACCTTGCTCCTTTTTCAGGAATGTACTGGTACTTGGGAGAAGATGTCTTTCAGTCAGTAACTGTCTCCGTTGGTGCAATTTGTCAGTGACAATTGTCTATTCTAGGTCCTTTTCTCTAGGCCTACTGGGGTCATGGAGACTACATGAGACCTCTGCTGAGGCTTTCAAATAGCAGTGCCTTTGCTTACCTCCCTGACCACACAGTATCTGTGTCAAGGTCTTGCTGTTTCAGGGGTCTGTGGGAGAGCAGGAGCAGGATCTGGCTATACAAGGGGACTCTTTGGCACCATCCCCTTCAGACCCAGACTCAGGAAATTCTCTTTGCTCCCTCTTCTAATCCTAAGAGCCCTTTTCTCTCTCAAACAGCACAACTTTGTTACCTCTGAGATCCCAGGCAACTTCCAAAAACAAAAGTTTGTTGATTTTTGTTTTTCCTGAAGTGAGAGAAAGTCTGATTTCCAGAACAAAAGGCCCTGATTACTCTTTTGGGAGGGGGCGTATGTGGAGGAAGATATGACTGGTTCCTTTTTTCACAAAGAACAGAAATGGATGACACCACAGAAAATAAAACAGTTAATCCTCAAGCAGGTTAGCCTATCACCAGTGAAGCAATGCTTATCTCATACCTTGTTCCCAGGGTATGGAGCCTCTCCAGGAAGAAGCAGTAGGCCAAACTATGGATAGACATCCACATTGGTAATATTTCAGCTTCAGACTCGGGGATGCTTCAAGTAAGCAGCAAATGTAGCCCCCCCTCCCTTCTGTGTAGATCCCAGATTAACAGGGCTGGGTGGAGCTGGTACCTCCAGATTTCAATTCTCTAGGTCTAGCTTATTTAGGCTTCCCATTTTCTGATCTCACCAGAGAGTAGTTTAAAGAATCCATGAGAGCCATAGCTGGTGTGGCTAAATGTATTGAGCACCGGCCTGCGAACCAAAGGGTCACCAGTTCAATTCCCAGTCAGGGTACGTGCCTTGATTGTGGGCCAGGTCCCCAGTAGGGGGTGTGCAAGAGGCAACCACACATTGATGTTTCTCTTTTCTTTCTCCCCTCTTCCCCTCTCTAAAAATAAATACATAACATCTAAAAAAAATGCATGAGAGAATTACCCCCAGTTCACATACAACCTTTGAATAATGAGCTGGGTAATAGAGTAATAGAAGAGAATTCCCTTGATCATTGATTACATTTGCATAGATTTTAAAAATATTTCATTAAAATATCATTATTTTAGTACCTCCTTAAATTTTGCACTCAAGATGCATGCCTTCCTTGTTTTACCCTACTCCCTGGATGGCTTCCCCTGCCTTAGCTACCTGAAGCTCTTGTGGTTTACAGGATGTGGGGACCTCATTAACCTGGTCCTCACTGTGTGAGACCATTGGTGGGATAAAAGCATCTCAGCCTGACCTTGGGTTAGAGTTAGGGGCTCAACATCCTGGTCTAGCACTTCTCCCAAACCCTCAGCTAGACTGTATTGAGGTCACACCTATGAGGTACGCTGAAACTTCTATGTGTCAAGCCAAGAGTTCTTTGATTGATAGTTGTCATAGAAGGAGAGAATTTGCTAATATACCACTATTTATCAGGAAGCATATGAGGATCCAAGAATTTTGCTCCAAAATTCAGATTGTTCTGATTTAGCTAAGTGCACATTCATTAGCATGTCCCATAATAGGTCAATCCTTCACCACTTTATTCCACCCATGTTTCTAGCCTCATGTGTAGTCATTTCACCATGCATACTCTGTTCTCATCACAGTAAACAATTTAGTCTACTTGCTGTTTTCCAAATGTAACAAGTACTTTCATGCTTCCATGTCACTTCTCATGATATTTCCTTGCCTGGAATATTCTTTTTCTTCCTTTCTGCATGATGAACTCTTTATTTATCTTCAAGGCCCAAATCAGATATCATCTCCCTTATAGTTTCCCCTGACATGCTCCCCTTATTGAAATTCACCAATACTCCTCAAAATCCCTGCTCCATTTTTACATAGCTGTTTTTATATGTCTGCTTATAAGGTGGTGAACTTGGTGAGCAGCTTGAGAACTCAGGAGAGAGCAACTCCTGACTTTGGGTCCTCTCCCCATCCTTTTCAACCTATGACTTCATTCATCTTTGACTCTGCAGCTCTTAGTATAACACTGGGCCCATAGTAAGTACTTAACAAAAGTTTATTGAATGTGATGAACACTGGAAGGTATCAAACAACATGTGGTTGTTCTTTTATTTTCATTTTTTATTTCCACTTCTCAGAAGATTTTGGTTACTGAGCTCAATTTCCTCTCCTAATTATATCTTTCCTTTCTAGTCATATGCATCCTATTCCAATTTTACCTAGCTTTCTTTGGCTAGCTCCCCCAGCCCTAACACTCCACTCATATATTCCCTGATTCAGCATTTACTTGTTGAACTCCCACTGTTCTGCAGGCACTATTCTAGGCATTGAGGAATTAACAGCGAACAAGGTAGATGGAATATTTTCATGGAGATTACATTATGGTTGGAAAACTAAACCAAAACTAGTAAGCAAACAAGATAATTTCAAATAATGATAAATTATCTGAAGAGAATAAAGTGATGTGATAGGCAGTGAGGTGGGAATCAAACTCTTTTAGAGTTTGGTCAGGTAAGCCCCTCCTGAGGAGGAGACATTTGAAATCTGGAGGACAAGGAGATGGCTGTGTGAGGATCTGCTGAAAAAATGTTTCAAGTGGAAATGTGAGCAAGTGCACAGGCCCAGAGACAAGAACAAATGACTGAAAATTATAAAGCATTGTATAAATAAACAAGATGATTAAGGCCTTCCATAGTCTGTCGCCATCCCTTCACCCCTTACATACAAGAGTAGCATTGAGAGAGAAGCTGCTAGGGGCCTCTGTGCTGACAAATGGGAGTGTTGGTGATGATCTGAGATATCACTGCCAAATTGGGAACTGGGGAGATGGCCGAGACTGACCCCAAGACCACCTCACCTCGGTGGTGCAGACAGTCCTGCAACAGATGCAAGACAAATTTCAGACCGTGTCCGACCGGATCATTGGAAGAATTGATGATATGAGTAGTCGCATTGATGACCTGGAGAGGTACATTGCAGACCTCATGGCACAGGCTGGGGTGGAAGAACTGGAAGCTGAAAACAAGATACCTGCTACACAGAAGAGCGGAAGGCTGCTAATTTACATTGAAATCTGGAACACTGTTTTTACAAGCCAAGAGAAGACCAAATGGCTTTGTGCAACTAATTACTATGCGTAGACAGGTTTTATATTTTAAAGTGTGCATTATTCTTATCACATACTATATAGTTAGTTGATAGAGTGATTCTACCCATTTCTGGTTTCTTGAACATGGTACCTTCACATCTTGGATGTTGGTCAGTTGTGCTGTTAAATATTAAACACTAAAACTTCGGTGGTTCCTACATAAAATTGTCAAGTTTTTTAGTGTAAAAAATAAAAAAGAGTAATGTTGATCCGTTTTTGCAAAATGACTGACTTCCTGTAGCCTTTGTCTTGCCTACCACTCAAATCACAGAATTTTCTTCCATCGAATCCCATTGAAGCTCATCTGAAATTTTCCTCACTCTAGTCATCTTGGTGACTGACACCCCAGTCTATGGGATTAGAAGATTTGTGTGGTCTCTTATGTCATACAATACTTCCCTCCCCTATCTCTTTCAGAAGGACTAGGTCCTGGTCTCCCATCTCCAGGGAAGGGTCATCTCACAGGGACTCAGATGAACCCATGGGTAGAATGGAGGGGGGAAAATTCAATTTTTTGGACACCAACTCACAGGGGCCTGAGACTGGAGTTCACCTCTGTGAATCCCAGGAGTCTCTTCCACTTACAGTAATTCTGGTTTCCCTTCCTCCACTGAGCATTATCCTCCATTGGGCTGCCATGTCCAGCTGGTGAGAGAGTCCAAGAGAGCTGGCTTCCTCTCTTAGATGCCAGAGCAGCTGCTTAAAGAGGCTGGAGGGCCCTGCCACTGGAGGCATGAAACACACTCAGTAAGTCAGGAGCCAGGAGTCAGGAACTCAGTAAGCAAACCATCAAAATCATATGGTTTGCTTTGTAGTGAAGTTCACAGGGCCTGAGGAAGGAGGGCCAACCAGGGAACAAGCTTTCTAGGGTATGGGCGATGTGCCTACCCCAATCCTAGTAGCCCTGCACTCATAGTACTGCGCTCCTGCCTCAGAGGTCTTCTGTCCTTAGATTCCTGGCCCACTTGGACTCTCTTCTGGCCCAGGCTGGTGGAACTTCAAACAATTAAGCCTAGAAGAATGAGACTACCTACTCCCTAGAACCCCAGGGTCCATTTAAAGGCCTCCTGACCAGATGCCTCCAAAATGAAAACTGTCCCTATTTACTCTTTTCTCTAATGAACTGACATACCCCACATATTAGAAATATTGAGCAAGCAGCCCCTTATCTGCTCGTTTACTCTGGATCTAAATAGATATACTAAGTTCTCTAAGAAGGAGTCTTATTTTTTCCACCTTCCTCCTGAGATAGAATCCCACAAGCATTAAAAAGAAATTCATTATAATGACCCCTTCTAGAAGGATAAACAACATGTACCCAGTGTACCAAGCCTAGAACTGGATCTGCTTTGGGACTTTTTTTTTTTTAAGTTGAATTTATTGGTGTGATATTGGTTAATAAAATTATATAGGTTTCAGGTATACGATTCTACAATACATCATCTGTATGTTGTTTTGTGTGTTTACCATCCTAAGTTAAGTCTCCTTTCATCACCATTTATCCCCCCACTCTGCTTGGGGACTTTAAATGCCAGGATTTGTGTTAGTTCTAGTGGGTTTCTGTCCTTGCTAATATGTGAGTAGGTATTGTTTATGGACAACTTGGGGAGCAGATCCTGCATCCCTGCAACTCAGATGGTTGCTTCTGTCTATTCAGACCAAGGCCAAGACACCTGAGAAAAGGTGGACTCCTAATTCTCACTGTCCATCTACTGCCTCTCTGCTCCACCACCCTGATCTACCACTTCAGTGGCTCCATGCAAAAGGCAGCACTTTTGGGAAAAGATCTTTGTCCAAATGTCCCAATGTCCATGCAGAAGAGTTTGGAGCAGGTACCTTTGCTTTACAGCCCAGGCAAACTCATCAATGAGAGGAATGTCCTAAGCAGCCCTTTGCTATGAGAAGTGGGTAGAGCCTCAGTGCCTCATTGTTGAGAGCCTGCTCCATAAACCTCTCCCCTAACTGTACACCAGGGCAGGTCTGGAATATGCTGAGCCATAAAAGAAAAAAAGCAAAAGCAAAAATAAAACAAACAGGTTTTCCTAACTTTCTTCTACATTTATTTAACTTGGATAGGAAGGAAAACAAGTCTGATAAAGAGGATGGTTCCCCTTCTGGGCTACTGTTAAAAGTGAATGTTTAAAAGGTTAGTGATCTGAGGGTGGGACTTTGTGTTAAGCTTCCCAAAGTTATAAGAATGACCCCCTCTACCTCCCAGGCCCCCTAACTTGCTCCACTATATGCTAATGTCAGAGCATGAAGCAAGCTCCTGAAGCCCTTTGGCTCCAAATGGGTCCCTTACTTTTAGTTATCAAAGATATGACCCTGGTTATAGAAGCTTCAACCATGCATTCACAGGAGATTTAGAAAAGCTGGAGCTAAGCTTTAGCTCATCTCCTGATGTTATTTCTCATTGCCCTTCAAGGGTTACCCACAGAATCCAAGGGACTGGCTATTTGAGTATGTTCAGTGGGGGCATTGCCAGTTATAATCCATTCTTGTCAGTCACAGAAACGGGGTTAAATTGTGTATTAGACTGGTAGGATTGTTTGATGTTTTTGACCAAATAAGTAGTATTTTTATACGTTTTACATATTTTGTAGAAACCCCATTTTATTTAAGCTTTACAATAGTGCTGTGCTTTGGAAAGGGGAAGTATGAGTGTCACTATTATATAGGTGAGAAAAGCAATTAAATGGCTTTCCCAAACCTATCTACCTCTGTTGTTACCAGAATCGGGACTAAGACATTTATCTAACTTCCAGTTCAGTGCTTTTTCCACAATTCCACCTTAAGAACAAGCATCCTACAAAAAAGTTACAGTAAGACAGGGATACTTGGCAATAATTGAACCCCTTTCCTGGGTTCCCATTTTAATTGTAGGGTCTTCCTCTTTCAAGGCAGTGTCCTCTTTTGCTATAATGTGCTCCCCCAGATTTGTATGCACTCCATATGCATGGAGCTCCATCTAGCACTTTACATGCCATTATCCCAATTCATTCCCCAGTATCTCCATTGTGATTATTACTTACACACTGATAAAGAATCTGAGGCACAGAGAAGGCAGATAAATTAGCTTAAAATCCCAGAGCTTGTCAGTGGTAATCTGGTCCCCTTTCTACTATACCTTAGGGATCCAGAAACATTTGCTATAATAAGAATCAAACATAGATCTCCTAAAGACACTAGTGGATTCGTGGACTTTACCTGCCTGAGGCAGATTTTAAGGCTAGAATACCATGCCCTCAGTTTCTCCAGAAGGACAAATACCTATCCCACTGGTTATCCACACCGAAACATGTGAGCATGCTGACGTGATGTGTGCTGCCCCACCTTCCTCTGCCCAGGACTTGGTCATAGCTACAGCATCTTGACAAACCTATTTAAACCAACTTGCAGTAACTGGTTGCGAGGTATCATTCCCTGACAGGCTGAATCACTGAGCCTTTGCAGACTTTGGGAGAGGAAATCATTAACCAAAAACATTCAAGAACCAAAGGGTCCCAGAGAAGTTTCAAGACAGCTGTGGCACCAGAGAAAGTTTCTTCTTGGCAATGTCTGCTTCAGAGCTGTGGGCTCTGAGCTAGAAAGCAGTGCTGAGAGGAAGGACCAGGAAATAAGTAACAATGGGAAATGGGGAACTCAGGGTAAGAAAGGAGCTGGCTTTCCTCCCCTCAAAAAGATGTGCTTTGCAAAGTTTATCTTTTCACCTGGCCTGATGAGTCTCCAGATTTTTAGTCAAACTACTTGAGCAGAAAAGGTTCTGCTGAATTTCCATCTATTTACTAGATTAAATGAACAAGCCAGCAAACAAAAACCAAAAAAACCCTTTTGAGGTGTTTTTTGCTGAATCCCTGTCATTATTTGTAGCTCCTTATTTTTTAAATTTCCCCTGTTTTTTTCAAATTTTTATTAAAGTTATTGGGGTGACTGGTTAATAAAGTTATATAGGTTTCAGGTGTACAGTTCTATAATACATCGTCTGTATATTGTATTATGTGTTCACTACCCCAAGTCAAGTCTCCCTCCATCACCATCTATCCCCCCACATCCTCTTCTACCTCCCCTCACCCCCTTTCCCTGTGGTAACCACCATACTGTTGTGTCTATGAGGGGTTTTTTCTTTGCTCAATCCCTTCACCTTTTATACCCAACCCCCCTCTGACAGTTGTCTGTCTGTTCTCTGTATCTATGAGTCTGTTTTTAAACATGTTTTCTTTGGTACTATTAAGTTTTGATTGAAGTCTACAGTGAAAAATATGTTTCAATGTGGGGGGGGGGGCGGTGTCACCCAACATACTTCTGTGCCTTGCATTTTAACCCAGCCAACAGAACAATTGGAAGAATCTTTGCAGACCTACTAGAGATCCTTAGATTCCATTGGAGAACCATTGATCTAAAATCATCATGATTTCAGAACCCTGTTGATTTGGAATTATCTGTCATTGACCACAGAGAGGAACTACTTACAATTCCTGGGAGAAGGCCCTGTATAGTGAGAGGTGAGCCCCAGTATGGGAAGAAGAAATATCTTTCTCTTTCTCAGCAGTGTTTTTGTACAGTATGATATTTATGCCTAGTGTGTTATCTCTGGGCTCAATTTCTTCTCCTTTGCCTTCTCTTCTTAATCCTTCTTGTTCTCTCTTCCTTCTTTCTCCTCATCTTCTATTTTTTGCTTGTTTGCTTATTCTATTATAAAAATGTCCCCAAGTTGTGAGTGCCTGGATGATTTTTGCCTGATACATTCTGCTAATTGGAGTTTCAGAATCACAGTTTCTTATTCTAGTGCAGAATTTTCCCAGATATTTAACCACCTAAATTGTGGTAAAAGCAGCTGGCCATGGCCCATGCCTTGTAGACAGGTTGCTGAGGTGGTACCAGAGAAGAGAAGGCTGCAGGTCTATACCCTTCGCTGTACCAGAATGCAGAGCTCTGTTGAGATACATTTGGGAAAAAAGAACGTTTATGGAGGCAGCAGCCATATTGCAATGAGCTGACAACACAGACAATATGAAGAGCAAGTTCAGGGAGTAATGGAACCATATCCTGGAAGCATGAAGTTACAAATCTCACAACCAAGCTGACCCTGAGAATGAGATAGTTTCTTTGGTCAAACTGCTCTGAAAAATTTTTAAAAACAGACTTGCATTGAAGGTAGGGAGTGTATCTGTGTCTCCCCTGCTAAAACAATAGAGATCTCAGTAAGGATCGGGCACTAACACTGATGGCTTCACTTTGGCCACAGCCCTCAGCAGGATGGCTCTATGCAAGGGTGATAACCAGGAATAAGGGTGGGAGGCATGGTGGCCTTTTGATTTGATCACTTAAACATCCTGTCAGATAGATAGATGTAGAAAGGAGACCGACCCTTACCTCAAAAGAAGTAAATTGTAGGTTGAAGTATTTAGTTTTAGTTTCTGTCAGGTTGAGACTTTGAAAAACAGATCTGTGGGTCTAGGAAACCAAATACCAGATGGTATGGTTTTGGAGCTCTGTGAATTCAAGGATATAAAGAAATGTATAATCCAAACTGAGACCGTTACTTTTAATAGTTGGTTGTATTACTGTTGAGTGCAGTAACCCCCATCTTGTGAAAATGGCTCTGGGTTGGAATGCAATCTGGGAAAAGGGTTGTTTCTGGTTCTTCAAGACAGTCTAGAGAAATCTTGAAAGTTAAAATGTAGTAGTCACCTTTCGTTTGCATGGGATATGTTCCAAGACCTCCAGTGAATTCCAGGAAGTGAGGATAGTACCAGACCCTAAATATACTATGTTTTTTCCTTACACATACATACCTATGATAAAGTTTAATTTGTAAATTAGGCACAGTAAGAGCTAAATAACAATAGCTAATAATAAAATTGAACAGTTAAAATAATATACTGTAATAACAGTTATGTGAATGTGGTCTCTCTCATAATATCTCATTGCACTGTCCTCATCCTTCTTCTGATGATGTGAGGTGATAAAATGCATTAAGTTGACAACTTTCCTTTTCAGTTAAATGAAGCGCTTTATGGGTTCTCTTTGGCATGTCTGAATTGCCAGCATCACTTCTCTTGTCCTTGGAGGCCATTATTAAGTAAAATAAGAGTGACTTGAACACAAGCACTGTGTTACTGTGAGTATCTGATAACCAAGAGGGCTACTCAGTGACTAATGGGAAGGTGGAGTATACAGTGTGGAGATGCTGGACAAAGGGATGATTCACATTCCGGGCAGGATGAAGTGAGATAGCAGGAGATTTTATCATGCTGCTCAGAATGACATGCAATTCAAAATTTATGAATTGTTTATTTCTGGAATTGTACCACTTAGTATTTTCAGACCACAGTGGACCACAAGTAACTGAAACCATGGAAAGCAAAAATGCAGATAAGGGGAACTATTGTAACATAAAACTTTCCATCTCTCTGTTATGCCATAAATACTTTTCTCTTCCAAGCATTTTGCACATGGTAAGCATTGTAGCGAAGATGTTGTTTCAGTCCAGCACAGGGAAGCAAAGAACAAAGTGTTCAGAGTTGGGCAAGAGAGGTAAGGAACCAGAGCCAGGACACAAGTCAAAAAGAGAGAAGTTCTCACAAAAGACAGATAGAAAGTAGGAACCAAAAAGATTAGGTCTCAGGGGTGGGGAGGCGGGGAATAGGGTAGGGTGTCATTTTTGATTGAGATAAGAATACAATTCGGGGAAAATGCACAAAGAATATATTGTAGTTGTGAGAAAACTGACTTTAGTTGGGTAGGGAAGATTATTCAGATTTGGGGGAGAATATTGGAGAGAACTGTAAAGCTAGAGTCTGTATCCAATTTACATACCTATGTAGTTGGATCTGGGGGCCAAAATAGTCCCTAGAGCCCTTAAAGGTCTGAATTTTGCTCATAGGGCAGCTGTCTTGAGGAAAATTCAGAGGGAAGGGGGCATTGCAGAAAGAGAAAAGTTCCATAATTCCCTCTCATGTTCCCCATGAAGATAAGACCCAGACAGAAATTGCCTGCTAGACATCCACCAGTTCTGTCTCCATCTGTCCCCCAAACCCATGCTTAAAGATTAATTATTTATATTCAGCTGTTTCTAAGAAGACTCAGCTTGGAACAAAAGTACTAAATGCAAAACATTCTAAACCACAATTGAATCTTGTTTAAAAGATGAAAGGATAAGAAGAGTGACTCTACTCACTTGTTTAGAAATAATTGTTGTAGACAGGATTCCAGGCATTGTGTGTTTCACTCTTCCCTCGGTTAGGTCTGCACTCAAGTACCTTTGGGCCTCACTCAGAAGTCAGCAATGGGGCTTTTAGAAAGGGAAAGATTGTTTAAAATTGCCTCTTTATATCCTGTATTTGTGTCCTTTGACATTTGCCTCCAGGAAAGTGTACACAGGAATGACTGACTGGATGTCTGCTTTGTTCAACTGTGAAATAAATTAGGAGGCCATCTCCATCTCTGGCATCACTGTAAATTAGAGAGACAGAGTCAAAGCATTCTCTGCTCAGAGCCTAGCCTCAGCGTGGTCAGGTGGCCTCACCCACAGGAGCAGCGGACCTGGTGCACAAAACTCAGGAGCAGGAATTAAGAGGCCAGTTTCTGGTCCTGCATTCACCTCTAACAGCCCATGAGTCTTTAATCTAGTTCTCAGAGCTGCCACCTTTCTGTGGATCAAATAGAAAAACAAAGACTAGCCTCGCCTGGTCTTTGTGGATAAAATGACAAC